>JAOCPS010284454.1:0-13160 GCA_025505425.1 Graphium colonna | reverse complement strand
TAGCTTGTAAAGAACTTTTATTGAAAATGTATATGTTGCTTAAGGCGTTTACCCGTTAGGAATATATACATTTCCTTTTTCATAATAATATATATATCGTTTTGATTAGGTATTAATTTTACGCGCAAACTAAATGGGTGAAATAGTGACAAATAATTAATAGATTTGCAGTATTTTACTTAGTAATTAATAAAACCATTTTTCAATGCATTTATGATGTTCACATAAATAAATATTACAATCACATTTGAATTATGAAGTTTTGTAGGTACAAAACTTCGTAATTCAAAGGCCATAATTCAAAAACATTTCTATACATACCTATGCATAGAAATGTTTTCTTTCAAACAGATTATTTTATTGCTTCCGTCAACTCCTTTCCGCTGTGTTTCATTTGATGAGATGACCCTTTAAATCGAATTAGAGATGGAAGGCTTAACCGGTTTAATTTGTTTGAAAATTATAACGCTAGGATAATTTTATTTTTTAAATTGTTTTCATGTAAATCTAAACTCAAAACTGTCTACGGCATTACCTCTATATAAATAATAATGGTAATTTTGTATGGTATATAATTAGCGTTTTCACTTCATGGATATTGAACTAAAACATAATCAGACATTCATAGACTTTTTTCGTTCATTTTGAAGCTTATCAAATACATAAGATCCGAAAATCTTGTTTTTAAGGAATATAATTTTTAGATGTTCGTTCAGTATTACAACTCAAGATGCCTCATACAATTGACACGGAACCCATACAGAAATTTTGATTGTTATGCGTATACTCATAATGTTTTAAGTGAACAATGCACTGGCGATGATATTAAATGCGTAAAGAGCATTTGCAAAGTTACGATTATGACAATATATGTGATGTCTCATGAAGAATTATTTGCAATATTTTATTTTAAATGCGGTCTTAAATAAATATAACATATATTTATTTTAATCCGCTAAATAACTATTTCAAATTTAAATAGTATAAAATATAAAGAGATTTTTTTAATTGAATTAATATAAATAATTTCGTTTAAAGCAACATTTGAATACTAGTATAATGATAATTTTTCACGTTCACATTGTTATTAATGATATTTAAATGCAAACTTATATGCTTAGCGTATATAATACTGTGAAACATATAAAAAATTGGAAGTTTTTTCACTACAGTGAAAACAATATATTAGAAATAAAAACATTTTCAATATTTTTGTATGTAAAATACACTTTTCTATCTATTCTTTTAGTACATTAAATGGTTTGGTTGGATTTAAAAAAAGTAATTCACAAAATACTTAATCTTTAATCTATTTCCGATTAGTCGTCGCGCATTTTAGTTTCAGTTCAACAAATAAAATGTTGTGCCTTATTCGTTAGAAGATCAAATCTTTCTATAATTGACTATGTCTTACTTTATTAAATTTAAATAATTCCTCTTTCTTATTACGTCTAAAATGTAGGATTGTATATAAACAATAAATTAGGCTTGGATGATGTCGCTGATATCAGAACTACAGTATTTGTGAATTTACGATCTAGTAATCGTTTAAAGAATTATTTCTCTGTTAAGACTATCTTGAAACTTAAGCAGTCGCCTTTTATTACCTTTACTTGTCTATACGGATGTGTGTTATTCAGATTTTAACAAATTACTTAACAAGCTAGACATGCAACTATACGCACTATTTCTAGAACTACTGGTACGACTTGAAAAATATTCTTGGTCTTAGATAGCTCATTAATCTAGAAACGTTTAAGGCTATGATATATATACCATTACTCTTTGATCAATATAAGCAATGTATCAATGAAAAATATTGCAAAAACGGGAAAAATGTTGGCGGACGATACAGCAAGCCAGATACGTTCAGGAAACTTTGGCTTGAATACTGTAGCTTTTAGTCGTCTGGAAACTTTGGTCAATAATGATGAACTAAACGCAATTGTGGAAGCTGACGAAACTCAATCTACAGCTGCGCTAGCAGCAGCTTTTGATGTTAGCATTAAAACAATATTGCAACAAATTAGAAGTTTAAAAAAGCTTGATAGATGAGTGCCGTATGAACTTAGTGATCGCCAGCGCAATAAATATGTTAATAAGTTTAAAGTGGAAGGAAGTTATAAAAAAGTATAAACTTTATTGTTTCAGTCGTAGAATTTGTCCTTTAGTTCTTTACGTTTACAATTTAATATCAAAAATATTAGATCTTTACCTATAAAATTGCCGTCCTACAGTACTGGTCATTCCAAATAAAAAAAATTGATTGCTCTGTGTTCTAAATTCAAATTAATTTTATTTTTAAAACATGACATTTCTTTTACAAACTCAGTATTATGTTTATTACATTTGGACATTTTTCTCATAATAGATACTTAAAAAACTTGTGTAATTATGGAATATGCGTTCCGTCGCTACAATAACGCAATACAAACGGCACGTAACATTAAAGACATATACGGAGAGAAATGTACAAACGAACGCTCAACCCGTTATTGATTTTTCCGGTTTCGAACTGGAAATTTTGATTTAAAAAATTAAGCTTGTGGTCGCCCGGAGGCTTTGAAAAACAATGATGAATTAATGACGATTGTGAAGGCTAACGAAACTCAATCTACAGCTGATCTGGCAGCAGCTTTTTTGTTAGCATCAAAACAATACTGATTCATTAGCGACAAATTGACAAAGCAAAAAAGATGTTAGATGATAGATTGGTGCCCCGCGCTCTAAACAATCGCCAGCGCAACGTATGCGTCGAGACCTGCCTCACGCTGCTCAACAGGCAAATAAATTAAGGAATTTTGAACCGATTTGTTACATTTGACGAAAAATGGATTCTGTGTGACAATCGAAAGCGCACAGCAAGACCCCTTACAAGGTGATGAGCACTGTTTTATGGTCTAGTCTGGGTGTGATTCACCACAGCTTTTTACAAAACGGCATGAGCTTTATTGCCAATGTGTACTGTGAAGAACTAGAGACAATGATGGAAAAGCTTGTACATCTACAACCAGGTTTGGTCAACCGGTCGTCCCCACAGCTCCTTCAGGGCAACGCGCGACCCTATACTGCGCAACAGATAGTCTCCAAGTTGAAATAGCTGGGAGTTGAAGCTTTCCCTCATCCGCCATATTCACCAAAACTTACACCTACCGACTATTAATTTTTCCAAAATTTAGACAACTTTTTACTGGGTAAATAATTCAATACCCAAAAGGAAATTGACTTACAAAAATGACAAATTGACGACATAAGCTGCCCATGTGCTGGCAGAGATGCGTTGAATAAATGGGTCATTACTTTGAATAACAAAGTCAAAAAAAAGTTTGAAAAAATAAGTACTTTTACTCATCCCATAAAAAATAGTAACGGTAACAAATAGTTACTGAGCCACAGTTTTCCATTTATTTGTCCTTTCGTCCGTCTTTCTGCTAGCGCTGTGTCTAAGTATCCATAATGGTAGATAGTTAAAATGTTCACAGAATAATGTATGTCTGTGAAATAAACCATATTCTATAAAAACAAATTACAAAACGAAATGAGATTTTTTTTGCTCCACCCTTGCTCATAATAATTAAAAACATTTTTTTACTTATATCCACGTATGATAAATGAAAAGAACTTACACTATCGAGACTGAGTCTCGTACTGTAAGGTAACAAAACCGATAGGCTAATTTTTAGTGTAGTCCGACAACCGTCTTGTTTATTTTGTCACCAGTTTATTTATTCTCTAGTAATATCAATCACATGCAATGGAAATACTCCACGTTGTTTTAGAGTTAGCATCGATCTTAAGGTGTATTTATCGGCTCTCCTATTGCTTTGGTGTTTAAAAACTTTGAAAAACGAATTTAGTGCATCCGATTCCATAAGAGGGTTTTTTTTTGTAATTGCTTTAATTACATCCAGGCCATTGTCGATGGTGCATGCTCCAACGCAAAGTTTGTAAACGTTGTTTCCAACGCAAAGTTTGGGTAGTGCCCCACGAGGCTGCATTTCATCCCCCACGTTGTTACTTTTGCACATATAATTAATCGTTATGCATCAAAAACATTCGTTGATTAGCGTCACCCGCATACTTTTCACGACTGCGTCGGCGAGTGCCAGAAGAAACTTGTGTCTAAAATTGAGAACTTGTTTGACAAAATCTTTGATTGAGGTCGACTAAATTAAGTCTAATTTAACCCAAAGAATACACATATTTGTGCGTTTGTTGCTAAATAAAAACCCTTTATCGTATTTTCTTTCTTCCAACACACTTTCTTGGTTGCCACAGGTCGGAATTCTTGGCGTTGACATATCAATCAACGATTAGTTACGTGGTCACTTATACGGAAAAACTAAATTTGATTCGTTTAAATTAAGCATCCTCAGCCGAGCGAGGCAATATTTCTAGTCACCATGCCACCCGAAGCTATACAAGGCGTAAATTTGAACACAGATGGAATACTGTTTTCACCTTTGAGCTAAGTCATCGCTTTATCAGATCCTTCCATTTGAACTAATCCAACATCGAGCTGCTCAAATCGTATATCATTCAGTCCTTTCCTATTGGCTTAATTACTTGGCCTTACGGCCTCCCCTATATAGAAGATATAGGGCATAGTCTACATCGCGATTTTACTCGCTAGTTGGTAAACTATACAGTTTATACGTTTGCAAGTTGCCCATGGGTTTTTTCCTAATATGATTTATAACTTTTCCTTGTCTGCCAAGTTTGCGGTTAATCAGCACTTAAAATTGCAATTGAAAAACTACAATTTTATTGGTGCCCGCACCGAGGTTAAGGTTCGTCACCAGTATTGTGGGTTCGATTCATACGCAGAACAACTTAACATAATGTAAAACGCCTTCAACACAAGCAATAGAGCTATCAATGAACGAAAGTTTAAATAAAATAATAAGAATCAATGCGTACTAAAGTTGAAAATCCAAACGATGAATTTAACTACTACGTAGAAATGATAATGATGAACGCCCATGTGATGAATACATTATATTGGCGATATTATATTCAATACAATTAGATGGCAAAAATAACTATAAATTGTTGAACCAAAAAAATCATCAAATTTGTTCCTTGTTAATAATGATTTCCTGTTTAAATAAGCTAACATAATATTAATTAAAATTTATTTTAGCTTCGTGAAAGACTGACATCTGTATTAGGTTGCTCTGTATTGGTATACACTCAGTTGTGGGCCTGGTAGCCTGGTAGACTACCAGGACCACCACTAACTAGTTATCGGCTAATAAGAATATTCGATATATACCTAAGTTGGAAAAAAAGTAATAAATAGAAAATATAACAAAGAGTTAACAATAAAATAAAAAAGAACAATATCTTTTACCCTCGATACTATTATGATTATTTTGCAAACATAATCATAGCACCCATCATCACAAAAGTTAGTGCGTGCGAGTCTTCAAGTTCTCGCGCATGCGTGCGTTTCGGTTGTATGTACCTTTCTATGTATGCATGCCGGTTATATTGTAAAAAGATTCTATAGAATAGGAAAACGACAGGAAATTACTGGCTTATAGGACAGCTCTGAGCGCTCGTTCAAGAAAAAGCATGTGAGTTTTAGATGCTCCTCCTCATACGCTAATACAGTGGTATACTGAAAGCGGATAGCGAAGTGTAAAAAAGATCATTGTTGTTGTTTTTTTATCAGCCACGTGATATTAAGTTTTAAAAATAAATATCAGTTTTCTTACTTCTAAAGACAGTGATATTACATGTTTATTAAAGATAATGAGACTTTTTCCTATAATGACATCACGATATGTAATATTGTCTATGGCTGGAGTTTTGCACATATATATAGTTGGATTATATATGGTTGCAGGTATAAGCTGGTTACAGAGTATTGATCGGTAGATATATCACTATTATTGTAAATTGGATAACTTTTGGTTTTTGAGTTTTTAATCAACTGGATATTGTGTTTAATCCTTGTTGTGTCATTTAAAATGTTTTATGCCACGTATTTTCACTAAAATACTAGAGCTAAGTCATCAGTTAATTAAATAATCTTACCATCTTTTTAACTTTACATCACGAAGATCATTCACATTTTGTTGTACTAGTTAGTTCTTTGATTGGCTTCTTAATTTTTTTGCTGTCATCTAGACATTTATTTTATGAGTTTTTCAATGTATGTTTGCTTCAATTTTTTGCTGTTGAAGCAAAAGCTTTATCTACTATTGACGGTGCAATAGATACATGTTGTGGCCGAAATTTTTAAGGCCATGATGCCCAATCTCTCCCAAAAGGTCAAACTGAAGTTGCAGGTATTTCTATGGTATTTTGGCGATAGGTATTAAACAATGAAGGAAAAGTGAAAATGGCTAACGTCTTTAGCTAAAATTAGATTTGGTCCTGAAACGCCTTTTGCCTACTACTCCTTGCAGCAATATTGAGCTAGTCGGAGTAATGTAAAACCACAGTATTTATAAGTTGTATTTTATAACATAACAATTAAAATTACTATACTGAACGTATTCTACAATGATTGACAAACATATTGGCTACATCGTATCCAGGTTACATATCTTTTAATCGTTGTATATCCGGCCACAATCTCACTGAGTAACTCAAATGTGAATATTTGAACTAAAGCAACCAATCATTTCAGGCAAAAGGTAATCAGTTAGTAATAACCTAACCAAACTTAGAAACAAGAACGGAGTCATTGCTATTCCGTGGGATTTATATGATTTTTAAAATAATGCCTTACACCGTCATGTTCAAAGGCAAATATTTATTTATGAACTACATTTACAGCCATTGAGTGTAAACTAAATGTTCGTACTGTGATGCCCGAAATATATAAGAATACTTTGATGTAATAATTGATCTTGAAAATAAAGACAAAATTAGGTTTCAAGCACGTTGATAACGTGACTTGACTTAAAGAGATTATTTTTCGAAGAAAGTTACATAAATTGACTTCAAACTCCTTAAAATTTTACATTTCGAGACATATTTTTATTTTATTTCAGTTTAAATATCAAATTAACTGACGATTTTTTCAGAAGTATATTTTTTCAAACAAAAAGAAGTTAAATAATCCAAATTCGGAACCTCCTCTTTTTCTGAAGTCAGGGTTGATTTATGAAAATATCTAATAATTTAATTTAACAAAATTTTTAATAATATAAATATTGACTCATTTGACTATTTGAATGTAAACTGTCAATACTATATACACTGACATAAAATGACTTCAATTGGAGGACTCGCTAGGAATATTATTTATACAATTTTTTTTATTTAAATTAAATAGTTATTTTGATAAATCAGATATTTATAAATGAAAGCGCTGATAAACAATGGACATTTAAAAGTAGCACTAAATGTAAGATATTTGAAATAGTGAGCATTGAATATTGCAATTATCACGGCAGATTTATAACAATGATGACAGTTTGCAATGTAAACAATACGTGTTTTTTTTTGTGTTCAAATCAAATCTTTTATTTACGATCAATTTGTATTCAAATCGTAATTTTCTTGCTTATGCATCAGCAGAGATATGTTATGAGTAAAATGAAATATAGCAATGCACTTCGTAATGGGTATCGAGTTAATTGACCCTTCCTGCTTTCCATCAATGTTGACACCGAGCTTTTGTCAAACTCATTAAAGATATGTGTTTTTTTTTAAAGAAACAGCTTATTTAGGTCAGTGCTAAGAGAAGAAAATGAACAGCGTAACACTATTGCCGACGAATATACAGATAAAAAAGGTAAAGAAAACAAAACAATTTGTATGAGAAAATTGAGTCTGCGCATATCTTGAGAAGACTAAAATTTTAATACCTTCCAATTTACAAATAGAAAAGATGCAAATCGGTTATTTTAAGTTAAAAAATGAGCAAATCGGCTGAATAGAACGATCCGACGAAGTCGTATAAGATTTCATAAATTCTTATAATGTATAGAAAATTATTACAAGATTTATACTACCCAAACTGTATCGGACTTTAGTTCCGATTAAACAGCAAAAATAACCGAAATCGGGAAACTTCTAGTAAATGTCACATACCAAATGGTTGTGGTCTTATAAGCTCTGAAAACATTATTTATTTATAATATACATAGTATATTGAGACAATAAACAAAAGCATATTAAAAAAAAACTTTCATGTACGTAGTACGTAGAAAATGCGTTTTTAAGTTAGTTAATTTACACGCAATGACATTTCGATTTACATTTTCCTTTAACTTATATCCTTAATTATTATTTTTATCGTTCAAAAATGTAAATCTAACATTATTATGAAAATCTTAAAATTCAATTTTTAGATTAGAAATGTCTTCTAAATTTATATTGCACATGATGGTTTGGTTTTAAAACTAAACATGGAAAAAGTTTAATTTGTACTCGTTTAGGGCTTGTAGGTGAGGTTTTTATTAGAATGAAATTTAAAATAATCAAAATTTTATCGTATTTCCTTATATTATTTTACTCACTTCTATGCATAATACTTCCATGTTGCTTATAATCTAACTGGTGGCAGAGCATAACATCCTTTCACAGCTTTTGCTGCACTTTTAAGCCACGCTCGTTCGGGGAAGTACCACCGCCCCTTATAAAGTCAGCATAAAATAAAATATACATGACCTTTGGGCATACCGGATGGCCATGTCTACCCTTTTCTTTTCCTTTTCCTATCCCCTCCAAATCTTTATTCCCAACCCAATCCTATTCAATAAACCTATTCTATCCAATATCCCAGGTTGACAACGCACTGTCAACTCTCCGGATGTTGCGTGTGTCTAAGGGCGACGTGATTACTTACCATTAGATGAACTGTCTGTTCGTTTGGCTTCCTTACCATAAAAAAAATCTTAAATAGAAATAAAAGGATCGAGTAAAAATTTTATAGCTTTGATTAAAAATAAATCAATTAATTATATTTTGATTAATTATAACTTTTTAATACATTTTCAAATCGATGCTAAAAAAAAGGGCACCGAATATTTTATTTAAAGCAACTTTCATCATTATAAAATATTTTGTTTTGATGTAAATGTTATTATTTAGGATCATATGAAACCACACATTATTATACCGTATTAAAAGTTAAAAAAGAAGAAGTTTGTTCAATATTATTCGAGATACCGAGAGCTGAATTACAAAGTTCATAAACGTGGTAGCAAACTTAACTTGTTACTTACATATTATCAAGTCGAATTCAAATTTTCTTCGATACGAGTCTTTGTTAATAATGTAAACTTTTTTACCCTACAAACTTGCAGTATGAGGTAAGTTTGCAGTACGCAGGTAAATTACCTTTTGTGACCCTGAAACTTCCACAGGAATAATTAATTTTGTGATTGTTATACAAAAATATTTTAAAATAAGAAAAAGAACCAAAAAGAAAGAAAGAAAAAATATATTTATGACGTAACCCGTGATTTGACCTTCGGCTTACTTCTAAACAAGAGTTTATAATATTATATTGTAACATCAGACGTTCTACCGACCTTTCTTGATTCAAACGGTGACTTTGACCAGAAACCTTTTTTATTAAGTTTACTCTATAACTTGTTTTATAGATAAATTCAAAAAAAAGTGTTGCAATGAATAGTTAATACGCCTATATAAAAACGTAAGGAATGAACAACCAAAAAACTAAATTTAAAATTTTTATATGCAGTAAGGATTTTGAGATTTAGTATGATCAAAATGTAGTATTTAGAGTATTAACTGCTTATAATATATGATTTAAACTAAAAAATCGAAAACGTTGTTAAATTTAAACAAGACTTAATTGTCTTATCACATTTGGATTATAAAAGGCACTAGTGACAAGTTAGAGATGGTCAGTATGACGAAATATCAGTTTTTTCGAGAAGCGTTTAAAATGCTAATAGTAGTACCAATACTTTCATCAAAAATTGTAATTTAAGGTAATTTACAGTCAAATCTTTAGATATGATCATAAGATATCCACTACCGATTCTATGTGTTACACTGGTACAGGCAAGGACATTACATTAGTGCGATAGAAATGTTGGAGTAAGCGAGTGGTGGAATCGTATATATTTGGCTAAGACTAATTAGTTTTAGCCGAATATACATCACTCATAATGACGAGGTCAATGACTCTGACATTTTCACAAAAGCCTCAAGCTTGCTTAAAATATCAGCTGACAACTCGCTCGTCACGACTTCTACATGGGACTAGCTTTGTCAGATTATTATTACTATTATCGACCCCGATAGTCGATATCCCCGTGATATTTTCAAGTTTAAAGGGAAAAACTACGACTCTTTGAAAGATATAGCGGAATTTCCTCATAAAGTACGATTTCATGGAGACAAACAAAGAAGAATAAGCTAGACAAAAGTGATGATGTAGAAGCGGTGACAGAAACCATTAGTGATGAACGCCTAAGAATTAAACGCCTAGAATTAAATAAACTAAGAGTTGCAAAGTTGTTCATATACATATAGCGTAATTTATTCCTATTAAACGCTCTAGTCAACAAAATATTCATCTAACGTATTCTAAGAGCTTAAAATACACAGTGAATATGGAACGATTTTATTGTAGTTTTTACAATAGGTATGTAGGTTAAACATATTGAGTTTATTATTTTTATGAAAACACTACACTTAACTTAGATGACCAAACATCTGACAAAAATATTAGTAAAAATAATAGTTTCTGTAAATTTTGTTCAAAAGCTAGGCATGAATTTGATATATGCTATCGTTGGAAGAAACAGATTATCTACAGTTGTAATGACAGTTTTGTTTTATATAACAAATCATATATAAATACCATGCGTATGTGTGTAGCTGACATAATTATTGATGCAATTTTAAATAGTAGCGCAGAGTGTTCCGTTAAGTCTAAAAAGCGAATAAAATTGCCAGGACAACAAACAATAAATTATTTTCATGGAATATGACCCTTTCCAGTTATCTCTATTAATATGATAACAACTGTGTGTCATTAATAAAATAAATGTTCAGATCAAATTTCATATTTTGCCTGATTGTGAAAAAATCTCAGAAGTACTAATAGTTGCTTTTAATTCTCTTAGGTAGAATCATTTTAAATGCAACTGTGACTAAAAATAGTGCCTCTTCTCAATTACGCGTTTTGCACTCACGTCACTTACGTCATCAAGATCTTGTTTATCTGTCCACATAAATCACAACTTGCCAGATAAACCGGAGGTAGAGCAAACATTGGGTTTTATTTATTGTATTGCTGTTTCCACACGCGGTTTTGGAAAAAGTCACGTTGAAACAAATCAATGACAATTCGTTTTGAAAATCCGAAAAAAATTATCGATAGAATACCCTATAAGTTAAGTCCAGTCGAACGCGAAAAAATTAAAACGATACGATAAGCAGCAAATTTGATTGCTGCTTATCGTATCGTATAGTATTTTGAGAGCAAGGGCCTCTTCCTTGCCTTCAATGCTCCCGTCCATCGATGGGTTAGATAAGTAGCATTAAGAGCAAGAAAAAGAGGCTTTGGCTGTTAGGTTTGATATAGCATAGCATTTGATCAGGAATAGGACAAAGCGTTCTTTTTCAACATCACAACTTACGAGCTACCTGAAAAATTAAGCGTCGAAGTTTTTCGCCAATTGTAACCGTCAACAACGACCTTGATGGTCGTTGCCAACGGAGCATGCTCCGACGCCAAGTTTGTGAATATTGGTGTATCATAAAGCTGTGTGCTTTCATCAACATTGTTCCTTCTGCATAACACATCAGCATCAGCAACATTCATTATTATGCGGATGACACTACCGATGACAACGTGTTTGCTAGTTGGGTAAATAGTTCTCAGGGCTGCGTTGACGAGTGCCGGAACAAATTTGTGTTTGAAATCGAGATTTTGCTTGGAACAATCTCAGATTAGGGTAGACAAAATTAATTTAATTTTAACTCACAGAAGTCACAAGTATGCCGATGTATCTTATCTTTTACAAAAGATTTTTTGGCATGGTCTTGATTGGAATTATTGGCGTCAACATATCGAGTGACGTACAGTTCCGCGGTCAATTGGAAGGCAAAACCAAATAGGCTTCTAAAAAGGAATCTTTGTCGTCATCAGCACAGCGAATCGAAGGCACATCACGTCCACTAAGGCGATATCCAAAAGTGAGTGCTATAATGTTACTATTCGTATACAAATAATTATAGTTGTACCAAAGTCCTTTTAATGGAGCCTTACCGAGATTTTCCATAGTGCCCTTTAACATCCAGGCTGGGAGAAGATTGCACAAAATTAGATGCAAGTACTACTTTAATATGATGAGCAGCACAGGAAAGAGGAGTGTTAGTAGATTGTAGGCTCTCCTTATTCCCCGCGACTTAGCAGGGCTATACCGATGACAGATGCGGTGTGGAGGGGCCACTGGGGGTAAATTTTTGCGTTATCCGACTGAATCTGGGCCTAACCCTGCACCGTATCCTCCACGGGGCTTGTTGCTCGTCGGCACTTACGCTCCTGGCTCCCACGGCCCCTGGTGTTTATTCGGAGGGTTTGTCACCAATTACAAAAAGCCCGTGTAGAAAGGCCGGTTCGTTGTTACGGTGCGCCTTGCCTGGAGAGAGACGGGAGATATCCTCAAGTCGGGGCTGTTTAGGCAGCCAACGCAGGTAAGGTTGCGAAAGTGTGCAAATCACCTATACCCAGGGTCCCGGGGAACTTTGGAACTTTTTGGATGTCGGCGGAAGAAGATTATATAATATTGTTAAGGACAAGTAAATTGCATCTATAACAATTGCAAAATGACGCTAAGGTTTTATATGGGAGGTCAGATCTCGGATAAATTGCGACGCTCCCTCCCCCTTTGCTTATACGATCATTTCGAATAAGAATAAAGCCTGGCAGGGAGTATAAAGCGAAAGGCACATTTGGTTTAAGCCAACTGTCAGAAACCGAGACGGCGTATACATTACTGTTAGAGAAACCTCCTTTCCTTGAATCATCAAAAAGCTTGAGAATACTAAGGGCGTTAAAATGACGAGTGTTTATTCAGTTTTTACGATTCTTAGGAAAGGTATGATTCAAAAACATTACATTACATTAAATTATTTAACTACTCTGAGCTTCCACCTGTTATTTTTGATAATGTTGTCATACCATATTCCAACACAGCCAAAAACCTAGGAGT
>JAOCPS010284343.1:0-13162 GCA_025505425.1 Graphium colonna | reverse complement strand
GACAACGCACTCGCGACTCTCCTGATATCGTGTGTCTATAGGCGACGGGGTCGCTTAACATCATGTGAACCGTCTGCTCGTTTGTCCAAAAAAATTTAAGACGGTTTTGGTTGTCACTTTTGTTCTACATTGTATATTTTCGTATGTCAATAACGTTCAGCGACAGATTGAAAATTTCCCAAGCTGTGTTTTTTTTTATTTTATTACGTACTACTGAATATAATGCCACATGCGCTTTGCACATGCAGATATGAGTGTTGCAGTAAATTATTAATTTATAATAATCTTCGCTACCTGAACATTAACAGAATGTACGACTAATCGTATGATTGCTTCCCTATTTTATTATTTACAATAACTAGTTTGAAGTTAAATGTCTATTCGAATCCGGGTACTCATATTATTAATAACACTCGTTTAGACGTAGTGAACGTAATAACATTGGAAAAACCATTCATATATGAGTTGTCTGAGATAAATGAACGAAATCAGCCTTTACGTATTTCGACCTTATGGTAAATATTTGTTTTTTTTTGTATAGGTCAGGCCCCGTGCCAAAAGTTCTTTTTTTTATGAAAAAGAAACTGAACCTAGCAGACGGCTTATGACTTATATCTTATACTTGGAGGGGCAATCCCTGAATCCTGACCCCATCCTATCCAATAAATGGATGTGTCTATGGGCGACGGGATCACTTAAAATCACATAAGCCGTCTTCTAGGTTCATAGGAGTAGAAAAGGAAAAGGGTAGACATGGGCATCCGGCATCCCCAAAAGTGATGCATATTTTATTTATGCTGTCTTTATAAAGGGCAGTGCTAGATTCCTGGATGAGCGTGGCCGTAGAAGTGCAGCAAAAACTGTGAAGGAATGTTATGCTCTACCACCTATGAGTTCCCTGTAAGGCATTTGATATCAAATAATATAAAGGTGCATCCTTTATTTATTTATTTAATTTATGTCTCGCCCTTTAAATGGCGCCATATTATTTAACTTATTATAACAACACATGAGCTTATTTCTTTGGTTAAACGCACTAATCTCAGAAACTACTGCTATAAGGTCACGCAATGACCAATAGGAGCGGGGCTTAAATTCCGAATGTTGCAAAAACAGTAAAAATTTTCGCGCCAAATCTGGAAGAAATTACGCAACGTTAGCTAAATTTGTTAGGACATATGTATACAGCCGTAGGGAGTGTCTATTCGATTCCATTTCTTAATTTTTGAACATTCCTGTTTACGCTCCAGCGATTCTTCGCCAAAGATAACACTAGAAAAACAAGATAACGTAATAAAGATTTTTACCTTCACGCAACCTCGTAACTTTCTATGAATAAATACTTTTTTGAATTTTGGAGGTTCTCAATTCAGATTTTTAATGAGATATATAGTTACGTGATGGTCCAATACAATTTTCATGAAAATCAGTCAAAAATCAGTTTTAGCATTTAGTATGGATGTCTCCATTGTAGTCCTGTAAAAACTACTGTCCACTCATTTGTATACCTTGCTTTTCTATATAGTATAACTTGATTAACAGTACAATTAAATTAAAATTATTGTAGTGCAAAACAATTTGTACATCTACAAAAACACTTTGGTCCTACGCGTTCGTAAAACTTAGTAAGTTATTGTACTTGACATTAAGCTAAGCACGATAAGTGTTTTTTATAAAAAAAAAATAAAAGAGGTTTTATTCAAATATATAAAATAGGTTTTAATTAGATAAATCATGCCTTCGTATTTGCCGTAACTTTTAATAAAGCAAATTACCCGTAACCCTTTGTTTTACAGACACACAATACATACATACTTCGCATACATTGCCATCGCAAAAAATGGCGACTCAGTTGACAAATCCACGCTGTCTGCATTAGAATAGCGAAGCTTTGAATTATAATATATAATTAAGTCTACACGTGTGTTATACTAAAATGGTATAACCATATAATTTAAACCGTATTTGGAGCAACGGAAAATCCGAAGAATTTCCACTATACTCGATGTCGCCATGATTTTGCTCCGTTACCGATGCGTCATCGTCGTGACAGATTTTGACAGCGACAGATGTAATGGCGGCAATTCTTGACATTTTATTGTATTCGAAATTCAAATGGCTTTAGATTATGTTTTTAAATTGTTATCAACATCTATTGCGTTCTTAAATAAGTTTTTATATTGTACATTATTTTAATCCTAATAAGTAAAGTAAAATTTCTACTTCAAGCAAGCATTTTTATTCGACTAATAAATCTAAAAAGAAGATAGAAAGGAAGACAAACGAGTAAACAGTTTATCTGATATTAAGTGAAACGTCGTCCATAGACCCATACAACATCCGGAGAGTTGCGAGTGCGTTGTCAACCTGGGATATTGGATAGAATAGGTTTATTGGATAGTATCGGGTCGGGATTAAGGGTTTGGAGGGGATAGGGATAGTGCGTTGTCAACCAAGAAAGTTGGATATAAGGGGCTTATTGGGTAGGATTGGGTCAGGGTTAAGGATTTGGAGGGAAAAGGAGAGGGAAAGAAAAAGGTAGGAATGGCCATCTGGTAATCCCAAAAGTCATACAAACTTTATTTTATGCCGCCTTTGTAAAGGGCGGTGGTACTTCCGCGGGTGAGGGTGGTCGTAGAAGTGCAGCATAAGCTTTGAAAAGATGTTATTTTCTGCCACTGTACTATTTGTATTCGTATTAAATTAACTAATTATCCGAATTCCAATTCATTTATCTTAATTGCATATAACATTAAATCTATAAACACTACATTCTTTAAGACGTATCAATACTTCGAATAAATTAAAAGGCACATTGATCATCACGCAATTATTCAAAACCATTTAAACAGCATTCTTTTACCCAGAAATAGGACGATTTGATGTTGTTTGGCCATACACGGTCGAACGACATAAAATCATATCGAAGAGACATCATCGTTTTAATGTCACTTACATAAAAAAAAACTTTATTATCGCATCATTACATACCAGATTGCTCGTTAAAATCCGACTTGAAGTCCAAACGCGAGAGTTTTTAAATTATTATTTATAGATGTATATTTAACGGGACAATGTCTATTTTGCTAGTTAAATATAAACTATTATTATTAACGGAATATAAACTAGTAGTTTACTTACTGGAGTAAGTAACTCCTATGGCCCATCGACCAAAATGGATCTTAGCCTCCGAAACGAGAGTCCTCCGTCGCGGCCTATCGAGCGTCACGTAACTAACTAATACCTTACCTAATTAAATCAAAAGGTCTGGTAGTATTATCATTATTCTCGCGGAAAATTGCAAAAGAGGACTTCGAACACCTTAAAAATGTGCTTTCGAGAACATGTTCCGTAGGACCATTTCGGAAGTAGGGTATACTTCTACTTTCTGATAAAAAAATGGTTCATAAATGGCGAAGATACGCGCGAACGAAAGCGTGAATTGAAATCGGTTAACAATTCTAAAATCAGAAAAATATATTCCATCAATGTTTTTAACATATACAGACTTGTTTTCTAGAATATCTGAAATGTACAGGATTTCTATAACAGCTGTTTAATTATATGTATTTATTTATATATAGATAAGTCAGCCCTCTTAGCTTATACATATAGCTTACACTCGCAAGCTCGCTTCTAAGTTGCCCTCTTGCGTAGTGGAATAGACACACGTTATGCAAACTGAAGGTCGTGGGCTCGAATGCCGTGGAGTGTATTAAGTTTTTATTATTGTGTGAAGGCAATTCTATCCAATATGTCCCTTCGACTATAAGAACAAAGTAAAAAAAAATCACCTATATCTGCACATTTTCTGGTGCATAACATCTTCTAAACAATTTCTCGTTTTTTTGTTTCACCTTGCCGACGAAGTAAAAATCCAACTGAGGAAATAAAAAATACTCAAATATTAAAATACTCAAAAACTAAAAATACTGTCTTCCAAGACATTTGTGATGAATTTTCACAACTTCGACCCGAGGGATATCACGAATTCAGTTAACATCAATATGAAAAATTAAATATTACAATGTTTGAAAATTGTGCAATAAATTTTACTCCTTTTTTTAAATTACCTAGAGTGTAACATAAGTTTTAAGTTAAAGTAAGTAAAAATATATAAATAAAAATTTTACTTGACGTTTACGTTTTGTGTCTTTCGTAAGATCAATAAGTTTCAGGTAATTGCAAAACTTTTAGTAGAAAGTAAATACGCAAATATATGTCCTTGGATGTTTTGTTTATTCAAATCGAAAGAACATAATGCCTGTACAAAATTTTATTATAATATTTTTCTTACCGTGCTTCCGTAAGTACATGTAAATTATAATGAAATATCTATTTATAATATCAAAATAAAAGGTTTTTACCATATGTGTGTGAAATTAATGTGACAATACTCAAGAAAGAACAAGTTTGAAAATTCTTGCTTTGCCTGACAGTTGGGGTCGTTATCAGTAAAAACAAACCGTTTTTGACAGGACTGACTGATACCTTATAATAAAAGAAGTACAGTAAGTCTGGCTACATTTATTTTTTAAAATATTGGGTTCCATTTAAAATAATAAATCCCCATGCAATTCAAATCGCTGGCAGTAAGGCCTTCAAACTGTCTTAATCGTCCCCATCATCATAAACCTGTCGTAGTCCACAGCTGGACGTAGGCCTCTTCCAATGCACACTATCCACCACGATCATTGGCTACTCTCATCCAGTTATGTCCAGACACCCTGTGAAGATCGTGTCTCCACTTTGCTGCTCCACCTTGGAAGCTGTCTTAATACTTTAATAATATCGTCAATGTTGATAAGCCTCGGCGATTTCATAACTAACATAACCTATCAATTTTAAGATCATAAACACATATATACATCCTATTACATGTAAATGTCAAAATATCGAAAATAAACTGAAAGCAAAGACTTATCTATGAATAAGCGGAAATGCAGAAGCAAAATACATCCGGCGCAGACGATAACATCCGGTAGCGGGCCGTTGTTGCCACATTTAAACTAGTTAATACAATCCCGCTTAAATACATTGAAATTTATTCTCAAAAGCAGACGCCTTAATGCTCGCATTGTATATTATCAGATGATAAAAACGAGAGGCAAAAGTGTTGCCACGGAACGTGAGAATGCGGTAAACGTCACAATCGTGCCACGATACACATCTAATAGCACAAATGGCATATAGACTGTGTGAATTTAAATTTAAAAATTTAATAAAAAAATCTTGTCAATCTTCCGAAACTGGAACGTTTTTAAAACAATATCAAAATAAAATTATTCAGAAGCAAAACGTGCAGTTATTACGGCGTTTTTACGGCGTCGGTGTTGCAACATACGGCCGTGGGAATAGACTCAGTCGTGATTTGCATAAGTTCATTCCACTTGACGCATTCAACGTGTCTACGAATGCTTTTACATTTGACAGACCATAGACAATCGGAAACGGGGTGGCGTTTAGCACATAGACAAAACAAACGACAAGGACCAGTGGCTCAGAATAAAAATACGACGTAAAAAATAATTATACAGTAATTATGTCTATAATGAATACGGCGAGATGTTTTAATAAAAATTCGCCATGCGATAGTAATTGTTTCTCAAACTTTTGTTTGTGTTTAACTATTGGTTGATATAATCCTTACAGATACATAGATAACTTATAGTGTGTTATTACTATTAATTCATTTGATTGTGGCATTGATTAAGAGTTGCATTAAACTAAGTTACTAATGTGAAGCAATGCTACAGTTTTCAAGGTCATCTGGGGAATACCTTAGCTTCTAATGACATGTAATGTAGACGTAATTATGTTTTTGCCTTCTATCTTGTTAGTAAGATAACTGGAGCCTAAGTCCTTAAAGGTTATCAGGACATCTGGAACGTTGTGGGTCGCCTTGGATCACGGTAATTGCTTAATTTAACATAAAAGCAGATACAAGATGTACATCATATAATCAAAAGGTCACTGTGAAACATGAGACATTTTTAAATCACAGCCCTTGCTGTAAGCTTTATGTCTTTTATTATGCATAGACGTTTAAAAATTTAAATTATTCAATACGGGATGCGGGTGGCGCAAGACCGGTCGTCATGGAGATCCTTGGGGAAGGCCTATGTCCTGCAGTGGACGTCTTGCGGCTGAATGGATGGATGGATGGAATCAGATTCGAAATAATTATCTAAGTGTAATTGTCTAAGTGACGAACTGCAATTTCTAAGCCAACGGCTGATCAAATACGCCAACTGGTCATCACATAAATCTTCATAAAAGTAGAAGACATCCAGGTTTTCCAACTGTTTGTACAAGAAATAATGTGAATTACGGTCGGAAAAATAAAATTAACAATATTTAAGAAAGGAAAACAGTATTTGACTTTTGTGATGTTTAAAAACATCATCAACAAAAAGTCAAATACTGGGAGCTTGGGAGCTTCTTGCATAATTCGAGAATTTAATTCACATATACAGTATTGTTATATAATATACAATATATAATATACAACACATATTCACATATTCACACACAATTTCTCCACAATTTAAGTAGTAGTATGAAGAAGTATCAAGTAACTAACAGTTTCAGGAAAGTCGTTTGTTTTGCCCTGAATACTAGCTATCGTAAAAACAGTATTTTGTTGTTGTTCTTTTTTTTATATAATAGTAAAAAGTATAATCGAGAGAAAAAGTATAAAATTATTTTTAACAGTATGGTTGGCAAGCCTGATGGGTACGTCTATAGTATAAATTATTTTATCCTTCCAATTTATCAGTTACGGTGTAAAATGGCCGACTATTTGGCCTTTTACTTCACGAAAGCTGCACACGCCCTCGTCTTGTCATGGCTTCGGCATTCGGCCCATAGACAAACAATGCCTTTTCATCCTCGTCGTTTCCGTTGATTGTTAAAAAAAACATACACACACATATCAAGTCGTTGACGTGAACAAGGAAAAGTTTCCTTATTAAAATTATGCCGGCATATTGTCCACTATTTTAATTAGTGTAGTCATGGTAGAAGAATATTCAATAATCAAAGCACACTTATGTTTTAAAAACAATGAATTTGTTTATGGTTTTGAATAATATGATTTGTCTGATTAATAAATCATTTGGCAATGGTGACTGATTATTGGATAGTAAACTTCATTTACATACAGACGGC
This sequence comes from Graphium colonna, assembly GCA_025505425.1. Taxonomy (NCBI): domain Eukaryota; kingdom Metazoa; phylum Arthropoda; class Insecta; order Lepidoptera; family Papilionidae; genus Graphium; species Graphium colonna. The sequence goes on along the minus strand of JAOCPS010284343.1, from coordinate 5,992 downwards.
CCAACACTATGCATATGTAAATGCTTTGATTATGTTTTGAATCTAATTATACTTATCATTAACTAGATTAACCTGCATAATGACTTGATGCATATGTTAGTATTGACCCCTCAGTCGCAGAAATTTTTGGACAATTGAATATGCTATGTTTTTTTTTGTAAAATGTATGTCAAGGTTTTCCTTATAGACCTTTTATGTTTATAACAATCGAGGATAATGAACTCACTGTTTTAGTATAAAACGTCTGCGTAAATTTAACCATTATTAAAGAAGAAAAAATTTAATAAATTTTTGTGAAAAGCTTCGTGTACCCCTGTGCGAATAATATTTTTTTTGCTTTATTATAATACATACAATGAGAAAGTCAAAATATGTTTGTACTATAACTATCCTGAAATCAAAATAACAAAAAACAACTTTGAACGGAATGCTATTAAATGAAAAGAAGAGCAAAATAATAAGAGCTACTAATATCCATTTCGAGGGAAAACCCAACTGTATACTTTATAAAGAATATTGAAATTTACTGTAACGATTAATATTTTAATTAGATTAGATTTAGATAGAAAACATCGCTAATGTTCCGAATTAATTCTAATCAGATATTTGCGCTTAAGCGATCGGTAAACGAGAATTTTAAAATGTCATCTACTTATCCTGTTCAGAGTACAAATTTAAAAACGATATAAATAATAACATAAAAGTAAATTACTGAAATAACTAACATGATCTATATCTATACATCGACATTCCAACGCTAATATTAATATGAAATAATTTTGTTAAATTAAAAATAAACGTCCGTTGTCTATGATCTTTAAGCTATATTTTCATCTTTAACTTATTGCAAGTGGCGACGTAATTTTTTTAGGTATGTATCTCGCTAAATCTTAAAATCATCTAAGCTAAAAACTTATAAAGTAGCTAAATAGCTAAATATAATAGCTCTTTAATTACAACCATAAATAGCTTGATACCTTAAAAATACTTAAGAGTAAATTTTGTAGTATAAAAAATGTATAATAGTTGGAAAAAAATGATTGTTATTTCCACATTAGTTCCATGTAAAGCATTACTGCTGAATATCCTAGATACAGGTTACGTACGTATAAAATAAGAAACATTGTTGATTTCAGGATGATGATGAGGACATTGGAGAACTCTTCCATGATGATGAAAATGGCGCTGCTCTGCTGATTAGAAGACATCCCAAGAATGGAAAAATCATGGTGGTAAGTTCTTTATTTTCTTTGCCAACCTTGTCTATTTATAATGAATAATAAATGCTGTTATTTATTTAATGATTTCTAGAATATCAAATAGGGCTATAATAATGGTTTACGCATATTGTGTCATTGGTTAATTTCCAACAGACGGCAAATTTACTAGTAAAATTTTTGACATTCCTAATATTTATTATACGTATGTGTAATATATGAGAATCTAGACATTTATTTTATTTTTCTAGATTATATTTGCATTTAAAATACACAACTTGTAACTGTAGGTATTTGAAAATTGAATTACCGCGTACTAGTGGCCAAAGAGCAAAAATGACAAGGACCTAATACTAACTTAATCTCATTCCTGACTAAAAAAGCCTGGTGTTAGTTTACTGCTGATGAGCTGGATAAGTCAGCTCGTGAGCAAACCAAAATTACAAACTTAGATGTCTCGATGCGATATGATTTAAGGCTGTATGGATTTTAGTCCTCTGCCTCATTAGTGGAAAAAAAAGAATGTCAGAAAAAAATATGACAAAACGAACTTTGATAACCATAAGAATATTATATTTTTTTGCCAATAACTACTTAGCTAATCTGAGATTATGTGTACATTACTAATTCGTGAACTAGTCACGTCACGCATCAAGTCAAAAGAATCTGTTGGTTTAAAATGGCATTGTCATTGGGACGTGTTAACAATCAAGATAGAGGGCGTTGTTTTATAAGATGACTGTAAGATAGCAATTGTTTTTCTATTCTTTTATAACCTGTGTCTGTGATCACTGTTAATTCAATTATAGATTATAATTGGGTACAGACGTTAAGATATAACGAGTTTTATGTATAAAAATTAATAATACAATATTAAGACGTAGAAAATTTACATAAATAATAATAAATAGTAGTAAAGTGATAATTCAAATCTACGGTTTGGAAATCAATATAAATCAAAAGCTTTCTTCCTACGATTTCCATTCATACCATACATGCCAGTGATTAAAAAAAATATTTTTCCGAACATGAATGGCTTCAGCTGAACTTCCTTGCACGCAAATAAAAACATTGTAAGCGCTCATTACAGATGATTTAAATTACAACATAAAATATGTAGTACCATAACTAATATGTAGTAACTATATATTAGACACTAACGCATTTTATAACATGATCAACAACATCCATCCAACAAATAAATTAAAACAAAATAAATATATTCCGGCGAACAGTTGCGAATGATTTTATAGCTATAGAATTAACATGCGAAATAATTCACTCAATAAATCGGTATGAATCAACGCGGGATTTCCCTAAGACGCCATTGCCCTTAGAGTCTATGGCGTCCTTTTTTAAATTTCAAACATCGGGCAAAGAACATCCTGGCTGTATGGATTAAGTCATTTGCCTTTTTCATAAGGGATAAATCGGAATAAAAAAACACGTGTTAGTGTTGTACACTAGAGTATGTCAAAGGCGTGGGTGAACTTGCCAACTGCCTCACTGACCTAGAATCTGTATAGATAATGCTAATTCGTGATAAGGCTTAATGATCTGTGGCGCCTGAGATGTGTTGCGTAACAGGGGCTGTTGTTTATGTATTTCTTTGTTGTCTGTTTTCCCGTCAATTGTTTTCTTTTTTATATAAACAAACGATCGTTGCAGTATTCTGCCCACGTTGGATAGTTTTCAAAACTAGTTTTATAAAAATGTATTTTTTTGTTGTGAGAAGAAATTATTTGACAATATTTTTTTACGTTTAATACGAACTGGTGGACTTCCAGTTTCAGTTCGGCTTAGACAATCTTAAAAAAATCTCGATCTAAGATATTAGATACGACGACATAATGATATAGCAAAACATATGCCATATAATTTTATTTTAAGAATATTTCTAAGCAGGTTTAATCATATCGATGAACTAGCATTATTTTAAACTACTTTTTCAGAACCCTTGTTTAATATAATATCTTATTCGTACAGGAGGGTTCAATAGGTCACGATTTGGTGATCAGGCCCATACCAGACTCGATGACAGCCGCGGCTCAAGACGACGAGATGTTCATGGACTCAGCGCACATGGCCGACATGGTTTCTATAGACACCGGTTTGCCAATAGGTAAGTAAAATATATGAAACAGTAAATATCTTCGTCTAAATGCAAAGTAGATAGTGTAGTACAGAGTACGGCTTGTTTGGGCGCTGGGCAAAATGAACTATAATAATGAAGAAGGTAATTTCGTTAATAAGGTAAGGACTTTCTTTTTTTTTTGTGGAAAGGAAGACAAACGCGCAGATGGTTCACCTGATAGACACACGCAACATCCGAAGAGTCACAAGTGCGTTTTCAACCTGGGAATTTGGATAGAATCGGTTTACTGGAAACGATGGGGTCAGGATTTTCGACTTGGAGGAGAAAGCAGAAGGAAACAAGAAGGATACACATGGCAATTCGGCAACCCCAAACGTAATGCATTTATATTTTATGCCGACTTTATAAAGGGCGGTGGTACTTCCAAGGACGGGCGCGGCCGTAAAAATGCAGCAAAACCTATGAAAGATGTTATGCTCTACCACCTCAGATGGTGGACATATTTATTACAACATGGGTTACTTGAAAATATTAAATGGGCCATTCGGTGACCCGCGGATTATAATTTTCCGACCTTTGTTTCAGATGCGTGAGTCTAGAAGGATATTTTGATACAATTGTTACTTCCATGTCTATAACGTTGGTATACTTCTTATAAGAAGGGACATAGATTATTAGAAAAAAAATTGTACTTATCTATGAGTTAATACTTAATATCGGATTTATCGAAAGTATTAAGATAATGCATCAATTGAGACTAATTAGTAAGAAAACCGAAAACGCCGATGAACCTTATCCGTCTTATTACAAAACGTCGATTGAAAGTCCCGGGATTAATCAACATCCTAAACATTATCAATCCCGGTATTTTCATTATAAGACTATCTTTAGCATTTTTACTGATTCCAGGAGTAGAGTAAAACCTCGGTTTGTAATAAAGGGGCAAAGGTTTCCAATATATCTCATCTGTGCGTTTTATTAATATGTACGCTACCTTATCAGCGTTTTCTCAAACTACTACGCTTAAAAAACTGTTTATGATAAAACTAAACGTAAAAATAGCCTTATTAAAGATTCTATGAATAGATACCAACACATGTAAGTGACAGTTTTTTTAACACATAACACAACTTAACGTCCTATAACAATAATGACAATGCGAATACGAAAAACAATATAAATGTAAATTTAATCTGTTTAAACGAACAACATAACCGTTGACTGCTTGTGATCCATCCTTTTTATCGATAAATTATTCAAATATATATATTTTCACGTATCTATTTTTGTCTATGGTAAAATTTACATGGAGAAATAAACGTTATTTTTTTTAAATCTTTGTTGAAAAGAGATAACTTGTTCTGATGTTAATTTTCATTATAAATTTTCTCGATGAATTTAAGAGCACTCTTTTATTGAGTATGTAAAAATTGTACGAGAACGGCATATACATTTATTTATTCATAATTCAATTTAAGTTTTTTCCGTCCGTAAATTAAACAAGAAGGAGTAAGAATTTATTTATTTATTCTTTATTGTACCCACAATTTTAACTTATACACGTAAAAAGCTTAAAAAGCATGTACAAAGTCGAACTTAACCCTAGGAAGATTTTTTCCAGTGAATTCATTAGGGAAAGAAAAACAATTAAATAAGTAGATAGGTTGTATTAATCATGCTATGTGTATTTACATACAAGATATCATAAATAAATACAACCAAAAAGACCAAACAAAAATTCGATTACCGGCAGTTATCCGTTTTCCTCAATTCCAGTTTCTTCTTTTTGTATTAGAAAATATTTTTTTGATAACGATTTTGTTTTCTATTTCAATAGTTTGGAGACTTTAAATGCTCTTGTAACGCCATCTATTGTTGGACCTACGAGTTAATCAAGCAGAGTGAGTAGATTTTTTAATTGGATTATAAAATACTATTTCCTTTTCAGTTAAAAGAAAAAGGATAGACCAGGAGAGCTTAAGGCAGGCCCTTCAAGGCGCTCATCACGTAATTATCAAAAGAGACCTAGCTCAGGGAGACCATTTGAGTGACTTTGGTAAGTGAGACCTAACTGATTATTTAATCTGGTAAAGTTTGATATTAGACATTACGTTCTATTTTAGTATCCCGCCAGAAACTGTGTTTAAGTGATCGTCAATCTGTGATTACTAAATAAAAGAAATATTCATATTATTTTCCGTTTCCTTATACTTACAAATTTTAAATAAGCGATGTTCAAAAATTCCAAACACACATAACCATTTTGACACGTACGAATCTACATATTTCATAGAGTGAAAAAATGTAATATGACTTAAAACTGTAAATTTTTGTCACAAAACTTAGCTTATGTAGATTTTGACCCAAAATAAAAAAATAATATAGCGAATCAGTTCTGAAACGGAAACAGACATCGTTAGATTTTTTTATACAAGTAAACGTATATAATATTTAAAACTATTCTGTTGTTTTAATAAGTTTATTAATTTTTTTCATTACTCGAATAACCATTTAGAATAGAATAGAATAGAATAGAATATACTTTATTGTACACACTAAGAAATATAAAACATATTACATATAAACAACATCTTAAAATTAGGTAATACAATGAGCGGCGTTATTACTTAGAGCAATCTCTTCCAGGCAACCTTTAATTTAGTTCGTCGTAGTGAAACAG
>JAOCPS010284125.1:0-13164 GCA_025505425.1 Graphium colonna | reverse complement strand
TATGGGCGACGGGATCGCTTACCATCAGGTGAACCGTTTGCTCGTTTGTCTTCCTTTCCATAAAAAAAAAATAATTTTAAATTTTGTTAAAACAATTGAATAATCTAAAATAATTATCTATATTTGAAAAACTAAGTCGTGTAATCGGACTGAATCTCCAATCACAGTACAGATTTATTAAACGAATAAAAAATATTGTACTAATATACTAGCATTAAAAACGCAGAAAAATTTATTCCCGTTTGATTTAAATCTGTAAAACATTTCTAGATATAATTTCTTTTATAAAATATAATAATGACATAAACTTAACGATTCTTGTAGCTTCTTAAGCCAATTTCTAGTGAACTAAACTATCGCATATACAAAAAATAAAATATTGGAGATTCGAAAAAAATAATAAAGTTTAATATCTCTAGGAATATTTTAATCAACTACACATAAACTAAATATTTACATATCGCTAAACCTTTCACATTTGGAATAAGTTCATACACGTATATCCTTTTATATTATATTTATTCTTCATTAAACCATAAAGATGAATGTTTTTATATTATGCTCTTTACAAATTTAAAACTTAACAAATTAAGTACTCCCTTTTAATCCGTAACTGGGGTGAGTTTCCACGTGAAGAGCGTGTAATAAATTGTCAGCAAAACGTGCTTTCAAATAGAAATCAAACGAATCGGGAATAATGCGTTATAATCGTTTTTTAATGGAGGCTTCGTCAAAAGAGCGTAAGAAAACATGTTATAGACATTTACTTCGGCAATATTATTCAACCGTGTAATAATATCCTTTAAAGTAACAATTATGTGTAAAAAAATCAGCATTACTTTACAAAATTACGTAACACCCGATTTATAGGGTTAGAAAAGATATATATAATGTGGTGACCCTAAATCAGTAAAATAAAAAAAAGTCTTTTAAAGCGGCGTAAGGAAACTAAGAAGTAATATTACTTTTACTTGTATATAATAATATAACTTCAGTCATAAAACTTAATTAACTTTCTAAATAACTTTCGAATAACTGTATAGCATACAAATTGAGTTATTATTTATTTTTCCGAGCATTTGCTTATTGAAAATTGCAAAGTTGACATTTTAATGATAAAATAATTTTTAAATTAATTTAATAAGCCGTTATTAACTGATAATTTTAAGTAAAATGTTCAAAAATTTTAGTTCATAATTTTTACATACTCGTAATTATGTACCTTACCTTGTTCTTTATTTTCATATTTAAAATTTTTAAATACATGCATAAAAATTTATTTAGCCGAATTTGTACTCGAAACCATTAAGAAGTCCGTTTTTAATATAGATATTACTTTATCGTATTTTATTTAAATTAATGTGTAAGTCAAAAAATATTTACTTAAGAACACGTGCCATCGTAACAAATTCACTTAAACACGTGTAGAGCTTAACGAAACGTAAAACCCCAACAAAATCGGGAGGCATCACCGCAAAGAGTTCCTTTCAAAACCCATTTAATCTGAATTTAGTATGTACAACCCTTCAGGAGGGATCTGTTGGAAATCTCTCACAGGGGCAGTGGGCTATCGAACGAAGTCATTCGTTACAGTGCGTCGGGAAGGCAGAGCCGGTTAAATATAGACGCACGTGTTGGTCGCGGGCTATTTTATGAATTAAAAAGATGACCTTTTTGGTATTTGTTTATGTGGATAGATGTATGTGTTGTATTACTTACAGGGGCGCGCGGTATTGTGTAGATGATGGGGATGGTATGGGGATGTCGCAAAGCATCCCTCTCGGAGGGCGGCAACACGCGGCGCCCGCCGGCTTCACACTGACGCACGCACGCGCGTCTCCCCGCTTCTACGACGCTACGCGCTACGATGCTACGTAAGTGCGTTAATTCGACGTACAAATATATTTTTTTTGTTTTTAAACGGATACACCTTAAAATAACGATAGGAAAAATGAGGTAATAGAATTGTGGAAAGCTTTCGGAGAATTATTTAGTTTTCAGCGATCGATTTGGTAAATCTGAATTATTATTACTTATCCGTAATAAAAGTACAACTAAATAGCACTGAGTATTTTGATATCGTTTTAGCTTTATTTTTTTTTATTGTAGATAAAATACAAAAAAACATTTGGAATAAATCATACAAATCGTCCGTTCCTAAAGTGCCGTGTTAAAGGTTCCCATGGGATCCTAACGCGACCCTCGACAGCGGTGACACTAATGTTTGGGATAAATTTTGACAATAAAAACGAACTCCTTAACGCAGCGATGACACTCCTTAACGGCCCAACTTTGTTATTCGTGTAACGATATAAGTAACAACTGGCTTCCACTCGTGTTGATCTCTTCCAACAACTCCCATTTATGGAACGACCCTAAGAAAAACGCTTTAAAAGTTGCAGTTGATCTCTTAAATATTTATTGCCCTTGTCAAAAAGTAATGAATAATTTAAAATAATATTTAAATATAGTAACGAAATGACTATATTTGAATACTATTTTTATCTGTTTTATTTCTTAAGAATAAGAATAACTTTATTAGTATCCAAGAAGTACATTCACATAATTATAATTATCTTTACAATTACAACTTAATAGTAAACAGTAGTAGATAAGTATATCAGGTATACAAGTGTTTAAACAGTTTAAGATAATTGTGGATCTCATACTAGGTGCAGCCTGTATCGTAAGAATCCAATCCAATTTATTTCCTATTTTCTTATTAGAACATACTCAAAAGAAAGTTAATTTTTAATGTCAATACAAAAAGTTACAGTAGTAAAGCATAAGAAAAAAAAGAGGTATTAAGTATAAGTATAAGTAAAGCAATATGTGCCATTATAAGTAATCAACTCAACTCAATCAAATCAACGAAAAAAGTACATACGTATTTGTTTATACATGCGCATTGTTTAGTTGTCCATATTTAAAATTTTCTCTGTTTCTCTGTATGTTAAATGTAGAGCCAAGATTTATCGTTTTCAACAATTTATAATTTCTCTAAATAACACTGAAACATTACTTTATGGCACAAAAATTTAAAACGACATCAACAAATGAAAAACATTTCTGCAAACAGTTGCTAGAATAAAAAAACTATGGCTGATGTGTTGAAGCTAGTTCAAGGTGAGCTCGGCTTTAAAATAGAAAAAATTAAAAAGGCAATGTTACTGCTTAATACGTAGCAAGAGGAAAAAAGGTTTCTAGGTTAAGAACCATTTAATGCATACCTTAGCGAGCCTTTCAGACCAAACGCTCATATAAGCCGTGTTACATGTACTCGTATTTGTGTAATGAGAAAGGAAACTGAACTCTAAGGTTGATACAAATATAACTGAATTTATCGTAACATTATTTAGTAGATTCTTATCCAAAAGCGAAATTTAAGCTGCGTGAGCCTTATTTCAGGTTAATCTTTAAGTGGCGGGATTTTAGGTTGAATGTCAAGAACCTTTTGATGAACGCTTCCACACTTCCTTTGACTGTTCTTTTTCAATATTAAGCAGGCTAATTATGGACGCCTACGATGTTAAAATTCATTTTATTCTTTTAATAATCGGGGCTATCAAAGGACCTATCTATTAAGTCACAAAGAAGCTATTGTAGTGACTAAATAGTTCTACAATATAAAATGCAAGTTTTTATCTGCGACTTTGCTCGCCTTAATAGACTTTTTGTCATGTTTTTTTTTGACATCAGATTTACTTCGGAGACCTAATAATCTTATTACTTGTACAGAATCCTAGAAATATTATAAGATATACGTTTACATGTCTGTAGGTTGTCTTATAAAGCAAAGATCATCTTGAAGATATTTGTTTATCAAGTGAAATTACTAATTCTTTTTTTATGTAAAATATCATATAGCCTTTTCTGTACCTTGCTTAAGCCCAATCATACCACGCCACTTCAAGGCTGGAAGACGTTGGTGGAGAATGAGTTTTTATCCGAAAACCGTTTACGTTTACTAGTTTAATCTCGTCGGCACACCACCGAACATCCGGACCAGTCCAAGTTAAAATGCCATAAGAGATTGCGCATAGTGGCAGTTCGAAAGCCTGCATTGAAAACTTTACAAGGAGGTGACAATTATCCCTTAGATACATGACAGCCTTTTATAATGTATCAATATCCAAACTGTTACGGAAAAAACCAAGATCCGTATCTACGACATTAAATCTAAAACAGTCATAAAAAACAAATCATGATCGATGACCAAATTTTCGAAGCATTATTATATACATAAATTTTTACCACTTTAACCAAATAACATAAACTTATTTTTTATCGGTAACGACATTACATTTTTAAACCTGAATAAAATTAACATCAGTACCAGAACTAAACTATTTAAATAAAAAGACACCAACCACCTCATTTACAAATCCAGTGTAAATTAAAATGGCTTGTCGAATCGCCAGGTTAGCATATTTCTTCCATCTTCCCATGATGCCTCTCCTTCCGAAACCTTATCTTTAAAATATCTTTGTTTTCTACCTAACGCCTTATTCTCTACTAATGTGATATTTGGCAATATAAATGTTTATGTCATTTTGGGAAACAAAAGTCTTTTAAGTTGAAACAAACAATATATGTACAAAATTTCATTAAGATTGGTTAAGTTCCTTCAGAATCTATAGCTGACATATATAGTGACGCGGAACTATAAACATATACTAAAATCAAAATTTATAAATATTATATACAAGAGATCTACTGCCAAGACTATATAAAAGAACACATATGCCAAGACGCAGGAACGCTACTAAGTTCCTTATTTTCCTATCTTTAAAAGGATACTTAAGCAAGAGATTAAAAAAGAGACAATATAAAAAAGAGAAAAGGTAGAAGCCATTTTTTCATTCTATTTCCATTATGCTAACCCTTCTTACTTTTCTCGCAATAAAGTATCATCCTCCTATTGCCTAAGCTCAACATCAGGAAACAACAACTTAAACTCATTAACACTAGCGAAATTCGTATAAAGAATCTCTGATTTTCTTGTTCGCATTTTATTTTATGTAATGGCAAATATTGTATAAGAATCTAACTTTTTTCTTAATCTTCTTCTTGTATGGAGAGAATGGTTGTGTATCCTTTCTTTTTAAATAATTCATCCTGTTTTAAGAAAAAAAAGCTTTTAACATCTTTAATAAACAAACATTTTAAATTAGACCTACACCAATTAAACTGTAAAAACCATAACCAATTTCTCTAATTTTTTTTCATTATACACGTACAAACATACACATACAAAAATGCAAAGTTTTTAAAAATATTGATTACGTTTTTATTGCTTATCAAGACGGCATATATATTTTGTTTTTTATTTTAAACCTTGTATGTCCTAACGTGCGTCGGCGAGTTACAATTTTATTATATATATATATATATGGATTGTATTGTATAGTGTTCAGACTACATTACACTGGAACTCCTTGCTCGAAGATATAAGGAAAGCTCGGAACAAATTTGAATTTAAAAAATTAGTGCGTGATTAGGTACTATTTAAATAAGACCTGTTAGTGCAGTGGATGAAATCATTTTATCATAAACTCTTGTATGTATAAGTATGCATATGCATTTATTTATTAGTATGTTTTATGTATGTAGTCGTCTATTATATGAGAATAGATATAACTGAACCTGCCACAACGTTGTAACCACACTAGGTTAACTGGTAGAGAATGCCTAATTGCATTAAGTCCACCTATTGTAATCCTTTTTTTAGGGGTAAACAAAAAAGGGTATATAAATAAATAAATTGATTAAAGCACTAAAACTTTACGCCAAACATTAAGTGAAATTCTTGTTTGTGTGATGCAAATTCATTAACCCAATTAAAATTTACTTAATAAAACAAATGATTTTTATTAAGATCCAAATTTTTATTATTTTTTATAATTTTCACCTTTTTTTAAGCCAACTGATGAAACGTTAGCAGGTAGGCAGCATTTGAACGTGATATAGTTGTAGTTTCTCACCAACCCGTTCAAAAGCTTCGAGACCATAGAGGATAAAAAAGAGAAAAACAAGAGAACTCGTCATAAACGACATGGAGAGCTGCAATCTACAAGAAGACAATGCCCAAGATAGAGCGAAGTAGAAAAGGAAAAGCAGGAAAGCGGACCCCGTCATAACATGAGTCTAACGATAAGAAGAACAAGAAGAAAAAGTTATAATATGAGAAATGTCGATGAGTCTTAAACATCTCTGAGGCTATACCTACTCGTGTTTAAGAGGTATTTAATTAAGCATAAATTCATTCAATTCTTTTTTTACATAAAAAGGGCAACGTAACAAATCCCATTTAAAAGAAACGAATAAATTAACGAAAAAGCTTAAAAGGCGTGAGAAAGAAGACGCAACTCACGGTAAGATTAAAAGACGCGCTAAATTTTAGTGCCTTCCGGTGAACGGTGGCACATCCTGGTCAGGCTGGATAAGCTCTTGAATTAAAAACATAGTTCTCTGCAGTAAAAAGTAAAAAAGAGATTGGCCAAAACATGGTGATGCAGTGGTGATTAATCAGTGCGTGAACGCAGTGAAACATATGGTCGCCGTATTTTGTACTCTTGGAGGCTAAAACTTAGAGAGCGGCTCGTGCCTCCGTCAACTCTGTGATGTAGGCGATTTATTGCTAGTAGACTTGATATAGCTCCCTTAGTTAACAAAATGCTGATTAAGACTTGTCGTACATATACGTTTTCTGGCTGGGAATTCAGTACATGATTTCCTAATCGACGATCGTGTGCGGCAAGCTTTAGAGGCGTTCTTAATAATACTGGTCACCTTGCCTCAAGGATCTAAGAATTGGAGAAATGACATCCCGATTCTGATTAACAATCAAGAATGTAGATAATACTTCCTTTTTAGTGCGTATTCATAACTCTTTTTATACATGACGTCTTACCATATTTCTAATACCTAAAAGATATGTTTTTTTTATTTAATTTACTTTCTATGTCTCTAATCAGGTTAGAAGATTTTAATATTGGCTAGTTTCATTTAGATAACATATAACTTAACTACATAAGTTCGCTATCATATGTTTAGTCATAACCTGTGAATCTTACTACGCCCACAGTTTAATAAAATGAATCTTTTGTACTCAATAATTTTTTATACCATTACATTTATATTTTTCTTATGTTTAAATTGGTCAAACAAAGGACAAAACTACACAAATAATTATTAAAATTATTGTATTTGCAATTTTCAATCGGATTACTTTTATTCTTAACGAATTTTTATCTGCTTCATATTCTTATTTTTTTAATGCTGTCTGTGGCTGCCGTGTCGTCTGTCAAAAAGTAAAAAGTTCAACTTTTGCTTTAGTAAAACAGTTTGTCTAGAAAAATAAATTGCCGTTCTTCCTGCATTATAGAGTTATATTAAACAATATGTCGTTGCTTTGTAACTTATATATTAGTGTATAGTGTACAAAATACTTTCCAAGAGCATGTATAGATAAATTTTAGGTATTCTATGTATAAACAAAAATTTACATTCCGATTCAATGATCTGAATCATAATGAAAGTCTGTATAGAATAACTGGAAATAGATGAAGTGTAAAGATTAGCCTATAAAACTTCTTTATCGTTTCAAATAAGCGGAACTTCGTTGAAATGGCTGAAAATTCATCCTTTGTTGCCAAACCGGCGAGAGGCTGGCTACATCCAGATTCTATTCTTGCCAGCGACGGTATAACATATGCCGTGAGAGTAAGTTTAGATTTCAAAGTTTATTTACGTAACAAAAAAATTAATCTGGCTACATCTAATTGGTACAAACATCTTTATTGAATTTGTTTAACAAGCCTTTGTATTTTGTTTTACAGTACATAGGCTGCATGGAAGTTTTAACATCCATGAAAAAGTTAGACTTCGACACCAGATCTCAAGTCGCTAAGTAAGTAATAGAATTTAAATGAACATTTGTGTATATCTATAAAATATTATGGAAACCTGCTGTGAACTGATTCTTTGCTTTTGTGTTCAAATTTAATACAAAAACAACTTAATTCATTTACTTAAGACTGTTTTGATTAGGTCAGTTTTCACATAAATAATACTCATTTTCGAGTCCCTCAAAGTAGGGTGATAAATTAGCACTTGCAATCTCAATAATTGGTGTGTTTTATACAAATTACTAACTTTATATATTTTTCAAGAAAACCATACATTTGCTAAATTTTTTTATATGGATGTGATCAATTATGACTCTTTCTCTATCAATTAAATATATTTGAAAGTTATACAAGTAGGTGTCCTACTAATTATATTATTTACTCTATAAAATTACAAACTCTCATAACAATTATTTGAGAAGTTACTATTCTTTAATATGCTTCAGATGATAAATCCCATTTATCAATTATTATATTACATACTGATGGTTAATAAGTAATAGCTTACAATATTGCAAGCTGAGTAGCTACATAACTTGCCTTTCATTGTCTATATTCCGCCATATTTAAATAATAAATAACTGATGATGAAACAAAAACAATGTTACAGTAAACAAAATTATTTTCATACATAATTTTAATTCCTTACATTTACTTACTTTTGAAAACATATTTTTTCCATTATTTTAATTAGAAAAAAAATTACTAAACCACTTTTTCTGAGAATATAGTACCATTTGAGAAGTATTCCCTTTTAGATAAAAAAAGAATTTTTAAAATCTGATGCTAAGTAGTGGAGATAAAGGCAAATGGATGCTAAAAAAATAGAATCATCAGAATTGAAACTCTCCTCCTTTTTTGAAGTTGGTTAAAATATGTTTTCACATATCTTGTAAAATAAATAAAAAAGAAGATTATCTTATAAAAAAAAATTAAGTAAATGTAACATCACAGTAAACTTTTTAGAATAGAGTTACAGTTTACTACTGCACTACATGTTTATAAATTTTACATGGCGATATTGACATTCTCAAGTTTATGTATTTCATTACATTGTATAATATATAAATGGGCAAAATTTTTAAAGTTTAATTAAAATAAAATATTATAAATATTTATTTTATTTCAAATATTGCATCTAATATTTTCCAGGGAATGTATTGCCCGAGTGTGTGCAGCTGCAGGGCTTAGGTCGGCAGATAAAAAGCGACGCATTAGCCAAGCAGCAGCCTGCGCACTCGCCGCTAAACCACGGATGTCACACACAGGATCTAACGTAGCACTGACTGTATCATCAAAGGCTATTACTATTGCTGCCTTAGAAGGAGGGGACACCATCGCACGTCATGACATGCCAAGAGTATCTTTTGCCTCTGGTGGTGACTCAGATTCATTGGATTTTGTTGCCTATGTTGCAAAATCTGCCCCTCCGACAGAATGGAGGGCATGTTACGTTCTGGAATGTGGTGGAATGTTGGCCCAAGATGTAATTGCGACCATAGGACAGGCATTTGAATTACGATTCAAGGAGTTTTTGACAAAACCTTCATCGTAAGTAGATGACCATATACTTATTTTTATATGACATTTAATAAATATAACTAATACTCCCAAAAATTAAACAATAACTGAAATGTGATATTTGTATGTATCCCAATTTATTTTTCTAGGCTATTAAGTATAAAAAAATAAATACCATCAAGTTTTACTTTTTTCACAGTAGATTTTGCTTTTTACAGAAGAGATTTTGCTTACTACAGACAGTATCTGTAGTAAGCAAAATCCGCAATGTCTGTGCTACCAAGTTGAACAGAAAATATGATATATGTTTAATTTTTATTTAATACACAAATCATGGTTATTTTTTTTTAAGAAAATGTTTAAATTTTAATGCCAAATAATTCCGAATTTCTAAATTGTGACATAAGCAATGGTGGCTTGCATTGTTAAGTTCTATTATTTTTTTCTCAGAAACTAATTATTTCTGTAAAATGTATTTTTAGACTGGTTCAATCAATTTCAATTCTAATTCCAATAACAATACAGCATGTAAAAATATATCAATTGTGTAGTCTCTCTCTAGTATTTGAATTTTATATATTTTTTCTAAAAAATCAAATATTTCTCATAAATTTTGCTTTAGGGATATGTGTAATTAACTATTATTCCTTGATGATAATGATGATGATGTCCTGTTGTCCCTTATAATACAAAATATTTACAAGCAAGAATAGTGTGTTTGACCAATGTTACAAATTACAAAAATAAATATAACCAGGTAACAAGAGCATACCAGATAAAAAAAAACATCCCATTGAATTTTGGGTATAGCAATGTATGACAGATTGTGCCATTCACATATTATAATAGCATTGTTATATGCAATATTTGGATCACACAATGCCATTATATCACATCTCAATATTTTATCAAACCCTTTTATGAATAACTATGCTCAAATAATTTAACTTCGCATTGTCTTTATTAAATTCCTACCACTATATGGGCTGTGTAATTTTGCTTCTTAATCTAATAATTTTATTAACCAGCAAAAATGTTTCTCATTTAGCTATATTTTTTTCAATTGTATATCTGTACTAATATTATAATGGGAATGTTTGTTACTGCATCATGCAAAAATGGATTAGCGAATTTGGATAAAATTTGTCTCATAGATAGTTTATTTACCACATTAACCTATATGATAGATTTTGGACATACCAACAAAACATATTTAGATGACTCATAGGGAGCAGCTAGTACAGTGAAGGCTCTATAAAAGCAACTCATTTGAACCAATCTCAATAAAAATGTTTCTTATTGGGTATAGTTGCTTATAGGGAAGAAAGGAATATAAAACACTTAGTCTGTCTAGTCTTTTACTACCTAAGCTGTGTAGAATAAATACATTCAGTTTTATTTTACAAAAGAGAGGTGGGCTTATATAGTGTTCACTGTATAATACTATCTACCATAATATGGAAATAATTTTCACAGATTGCATAGATCTGTTTTAAAAAGAATATTTCACAAATTGTAAAGTGTATTTATTTAGTTGCAAAGAATCATATTTCTGTTTCCTCTTTAAATGAGTAAGTGGTATTTAGTCTTCTCTTATAGCAATCATATGGTTGTGCGTAACTTCTTCTTTGCCGGTTCTGATGCCTTGTTTTGTAGAATTTCAATATTTGAATTAATGATAGTTCCCATAGCTGGATTGGTGTCCAAATTGGGTTCACAATTCTCTATGTATAGTAACTTAAATTTTTGGTAAGAAACTGATATATTTTCAAATTCTCCTTTGGCTAGATGTGTTTTTTTAATGGAATTTATTGATTGAAATGGTTGATTTCATGCAGTTCGGTCTATTCAAGGAAATGAAAGGAAATTGATTTTCTGGTGTGAGTCGCCTGGAATGATTTACTTTGGAAACTTTTATTTGCCGAATATCCAGTCTATAATGAAAATTTATTAAGCTAAAATCATTAAAATTTTTAATTGCATGAAAATGGGTAAGATTGATAAATAATTCACAATGGTTCCTGATAGTCTGGGTCTTACAAATCCTTAAATCTTGACCTTTTCTTAAGTTATTAAGTTATTTAATAAGCTATTCTTAAATAAATATTTAAAGTATTGTATGAACCGCTTTTCGGGTTTAAACATTTTTTTTATTATAGATTTTGTATTATAATTTGTTGAAAACATTGTTTCCATAAATTTTTAGCTGTACACTACAGTTGTAATTGAGTATTTCTTATACATTTAGAATTTTATTAATTGCAGTTGTACAAAGCACTAGCTTTCCTACAAAAAATTTAAGCCAAATATAACCAAACTTATTTTTTGCCAATGCAACTATTTGCAAGGCATTTTGGTATGTTCATAATATCTATTGACCAAGCAAGTGAAGCGAATAAGGGGTATACAATTACAGTTGGAGCTATTGTATTTTATGTATGTTCCGTGATAACGGTAGAACCAATGCTTGAATGTAACTGAAATTTGGAACATGTATTCTAATATGAGTAGAATTTTTTAGTTTGTTCCTGGTTGGAAACAGTTTAATTCCAGATATATCTAAATAATTTCGTTACGTTTGAGACAAATATGCCACTAAATGGCTCTGAATAAGTCAATCGCATCCAAGTGACAAATTTAGGTGGTAGAGCATAACATCTTTTCACAGCTTTAGCTGCACTTCTACGGCCGCGCTCGCCTGGGGAAGTACCACTACCCTTTACAAAGACGATGTTAAATAAATTATTTTTGACTTCTGTAGTTGCCGGATGGCCATTCCTACCCTTTTCTTTACCTACTCCTTTCCCCTCAAAATACTTAATTCTGATCTCATCCTGCCCAATAAACTTATTCTATCCAATTTTTCAGGTAGACAACGCACACGCCTCTCTTCCGGTGTCCCGTGTTTCTTTGGACAACGGGATCGTTTGTCTACCTTTCCATAAAAAAAAAGATTGCAGCCAACTACTAATCTATACTATTATTATAAAGCTGAAGAGTTTGTTTGTTTGATCGCGCTTATTTCAGGAACTACTGGTCCTAATTGAAAAATTCTTTTATTTAGGCTATATAACATCACGCTGTGGGCAATAAGAGAGGAGTATAAGTTAAAAATGTTAAAGAAATAGGAAAAATATACGTGAGTGAAGCACACAGGCAGCAGCTAGTTAGATTAATATGTGTATTCCAGGTTGAATCTGAACGGCGCGCGCCTGTGCACGGGCGAGAGCCTGCCCCCGGCCGCCGTCGAAGACCGCGAGTACTACAACGACCTGCCGGACAAGATGCCCCCCGAGCACGCCAGCTCCTACCGCCACCCGCCGCCGCCCCCGCTGGCCTCGCTCGCCGCGCTCGCGCCCATATCCTCGTAAGTGCCTAATGACAAATATAATTTTATTAATATACTAGAGTTGGACAATTAATAACAGCGCCACCTATCGAGTACAGTTTTAGATCGAAACCATCTGGTGACGCGGATGAGCATGAATTACATAATAACTTTTTTTAACTTTCGATTATGTTTACTCAGTGATAAATCAATATTTATTTTTAGTAATATTTTCAAACTTCATATATGATCCCCACATATAAATCTTAAAAGTATTGAATTTACCTATATATCCTATCCTCTCCAAATCCTTAATCCCGACACCATCCTATCAAATAAACCTATTATATCCGATCTCCCAGGTTGACAACACACTCGCAACTTTCCGGATGTTGCGTTTGTCTA
>JAOCPS010284016.1:0-13164 GCA_025505425.1 Graphium colonna | reverse complement strand
GTGTGGGAAGGGAGGGAGGTGCCTAACGCATGCTTATGCGTGCGCTCACATATTTGCTTGCAGGTTGTTAGGGGATTCTTTCGCGGAATATTGCTAATTAAACGGGCTTATAGAATTGTATACAATGGACTTCCGCAAAGTAACGCCTGATTCTATTAATTAACATACAAGTCGAAAAGAGAACCATCCTTTTTTGAATTAGGTTAAAATTAATCCTGAATAAAGGATTTGTAATATTGAATGATTTAATAAACTGATAATGATGATGTAATAGATAATTTAAGGAAAGTCATACTACAATAGATTCTGTTTGTTAAAACATGGAAAAAAAATAAAAAAATTACAACAAAATTTACTAAAGCAACAAAAATACTGAATAAATACTCGAAGGTACACAGATATATGGTACATCTTTTTGTTAAGCGGTTTATTAACGTAGTGTTTAAAATAGGCAAAGTGACAACAGTTACTACTTATAGCATAAAAAATAAATTTCAAGCGCCTCAGTTAAATATTAGCAATTTTAGCCAGTTAGATTTAAAGTAGATTTTTTTAGAAGGATACTGCCACTTTTTACATATGATTAGAGAAAACTACCCAAAGTGGAACTATATCTACCCAGTTGTTGTTTTTATGTAAAAGACATTTCCTCCAAAAGCTGCCTAAGATGTTGATTCACACCTTAACGATGTTATGAATTGTTAATGTTCTATAAACGTCCACTGAATAGTAGAACACCATGTTGATGTCAATAGAAAATAACAACTTATACAGTATGTCCCAATATCATCAGTTGTTATTTTTATTTTATACTTCTCTTTTTAAACCGAATCCACAAAAAATGTACATTGCCCTTGCTAAGCAATATAGATAATTTCTAGGCGTTATAGATATAGTTTATATATCATATATCCTACTAAATTTAGCATAAAGTATATAAACCAATAAATTTTTTTTGTCTCCCTTTTTTTTCTTCTCACGTTGATTTCATTTCACTCGGACCTTAAAGGCGACAGGATAAAATTTAAATTAATAAAAATTCCCTCCCCCCCCTTTTAATAAGGGCTCGGTCATAAAGTATTTATGCTGCGTCACAAAAATAATAGCGTATCTGGTATCAATTAGTATGTGTACCGTAAATGCAAGAGTAAATTTGCACTGGTAATGTTTGAACTGAAAAACTTACAAATTCTAAGGCTTTTTGGTTATAGTGCGATGTTATAATTAGATAAGGTTAATGACCTTATGTAGGTCCTCCCCTTCCTACATAAGGTTAATGACCTTATGTAGGAAGAGAAAACAGAAACAATTTTTCTTTTTTCTGTTTTCTCTTCCTACATAAGGTTTGTTTTCTTCATCACATATTTTTTGTAATTATATAAATCTTTATATAAATTTACTGTAACTCATGTTCTGTGGGGTGGTGAACTGATGTCCTGTGCTTTACGGGTTTCTTATACCTACTACAGGCATCAACTATCCACAACTACTTATTAATATTGGTATGTGTATTTTTATTAAGTGTGTTTCGTTAATATTGTAATTTACAACGTTGTTAATTTTAGTTGTGGTGAAAAATAAGTCATTATTATTTATTATTATTTAATTTAGAGAAAACGAAATTTCCCTTTTCCATCCACCATGACACATCTTTAAATAGATACAACTACATAAGAGCTCACGACTGTTGTGGAGGTGAAATAAAACCCCGGAACATTACTTGCTCATGCCCATATATAGAAAAGGTTGCAAATTTAAAATATCTAGGAGTATACCTCGATACTAACTTAAACTGGCATTACTATATTTATATGCTGTCAGACAGCGTTCGAAAATTAATATGGATATTTAAAAGGCTACGTAACATATCAGATCTGTCCATCCTGAAGACAGTTTATTACTTCTTATGCCAATAATTGATCTCCTATTGCATCTCTGTTTGGGGAGGAGCAACTAAGGAGTCGATGATTGCGTTTGAGCGGGCGCAAAGATCTGTCTTGAAGGTAATCATAAAAAACCTTTTCTGTATTTTTATTTTTATTTTTCATTATGCCTACGGATCGATTGTATACTGACTGCCAATTACTCTCCGTGCGTAAACTATTCATACTGTACTGCGTTTTTAGGTATCATAGGCCCTTTAAATTCGATCCAAGTCTCTACAAATAAAAATAAAATCTCGCAATATATGTATAAATATTAAATGTAACACCTTTTTTATCACCGTTTTTATAGCTTTTATAGCCTTGTTCTCCGTCTTACCTATCTTCCCATTTTCAACACCTATATGAAATCAGTTACAAAAATCTTCGTTTGACTCATAATCGTCTTCTTCAATGTCCTATTCACCGTTCATGCATTCCTCTTTTTTTGTCCAGTCCATTCTCTTGTGGAATACACTACCTCATGAGATCAGGATGGCTAAAAGTCTTGTTACATTTTAAAGGCAAGTTAGGGATCAATTTCTACGGAACTTATTAGCAGATTAAGAGTATTGTCAAGTTAACGTATTTGCAGTAATAATAAATACGTTTATTTTCTCACAAAATACATGTTATACAATTTAAGCAATACATAGGTTTTTTTTTAAGATATTGCGAGAGGCTGATGCACCAAACTAATCGACTCGACAATACAAGCCTTGAGGCTTGTAATGTCGAGTTATCAGATCTCCACCCCTAATCAAGCAGTTAGTTTCCTAATATGATAAATAACATAGCTATATTAAAGAGAGAGAGAGAGAAAAAAAGAAAAAATACAAAATTATTAAACATCGTGCAGGTTAATTAAGTAAAGCAGCAGCTTAATTTAAGTTAAATAATTATGTGTGTGGAGGTGAGTGCGTGAATGCATGCGCGCACGTGGATATGTATGTGAATATGGGTGTGCGCGCGTTTATGTGTGTGTGTGTGTGTGTGTGTGCGTGTTTAGCATGCGTAGTTTACATATTACATAGTTTAACAGGAACGGAGAACAGATTCTCGGTTTCATTGTAGTTGAGTGTTCGTAACCAGTCCCTTAGCTTTTTCTTACATACATGTCTGTTACAATTGAAAATAGACTGGGCTTTATTTACCCTGTTGTATTGGAAACCCCCCAGATAGCAAAAGAAATGTCTCGAGAAATGAGATTTTGGTTTCAATTTCAATTTGTCTACTGGTACTAGACGTCTATTTTGATTTAAAACATTTGGTGAGAACTTAGTTTCAGCGTACTGTTTTAAAATTATCTCTAATAAAAACATTGGTGAACAGTAAGAACTTTTACCCTTTCATACAACTGGGTGGTAGGATAGTAAAATGGGAAAAAGTGCATAACTTTTAATATTGATCTCTGCGTCCTCTCTAGTTCAAACATTATAGTCTTACTAACACCGCCCCAGAGGTGATGCAGTACGTTATGAGCGACTGTTCTAGTTAATAGTAAACTGATTTACATAATTTTTCATCAGCTGCGTGCCTGAGAGTTTTAAAATTATATATTAATTTACGCAGTTTGCCATTTAAAATACGTATTTGTGAGTGAAAGCGCAGGTTGTTGTCTAGAATTATACCTAAGTACTTGATTTGATCTGCCCTTTTGAGTTCCACGCAAGAACAATAATTTATGTACGAGTCTTTCTTTAGATGAATAGGCATAAATTGTGTGGTGACTAAAGTCATAGCCTCTGTTTTTAATTGTGAATGGTAGGTATTTGGTTTTTTCTGCATTTAGTATGAGTCTATTGGATCTTAGAACAGTCGAAATAGTGTTGAAACGCTCTTGAGCACTACTGAAAACCTCACATCACGATCGACCACTAAATAAAAGTGATATCGGCATCGGCAAAGGTGATAATTTTTCCCTTTGGTAGGGAAAGAAAACGAAGGTTATTGATATAGATGAGGAAGAGAGTTGGTCCAAGTACGCTTCCTCGTGGAACACCGTAAGTGACGGTTCTCTTTTTACTCTTGAAATTATTCTGTTTGACATATAGTATGCGGTCATATAAATAATTCAGTAACAATATGGTTTGTAAGGTCATGATTATTTATATATTAACATTTTGTAATTATATATGTATACATTTTTTTATATTTGTCATATATATTGTATATGTTTAATTATTTGTATGTATTTATTTTTATTATGTAAAGTAAAATTATAAGCTAGTGTAAATTTATTTATCTTAATGTATTTAGTATATAAGTTAATTTTATTTTATTAACATCATTGATTATTTTCGTCTTCTTTTGTCACTATACTATGCACCTTCCCAATTTTTGTCTCTGCATCACCCCAAGGTTGACTAGTGGATAATTCCTTTGGCATTAAGTCCGCCTTTGTACACTTTGTTTGTGCATAAAGTGTAAATAAATAAATAAACCTATACAACAGCAATCATAAAAAAAATTGACAATACCATTTAAACCATTTTACTTGTAAAAGTAAGATGCAAAAATACTTACTGCAACTGTATTACCAACAGACTGAAGATTTATAAGTAGCAGAAAAATAAATTGTCATTTATAATAACTTCAGAACGCACTCTATTCAGAATACGTTTATACAACAATACATGTAACCAATATATTTATATCTACAAATACACACATACATTTCACAACACATACACAACACATTTTCCCTATGGGCTCTTTACTTGTGACTAAATGGTTTCTTAAACATTATTTATGGATTCGAATTTATTATTGTAATTGCAATCATCGAAATTGTGTACCTTTATAAATAGGAAGTAGTAAAATTTATCATCATTGAGTGAAAAGGATTTAAATGAGTGCAAAAATTTTTCGGATTGGATAAAAGATTGTGATTCAGGATTATTTGAGAGGATTTCTTTAACATACAGCATTGATTCGTCAAGGTCGATGGATGTGGGGATGATGATAATTTTGTTCGGACTTTTAAGAATGCTGTCATAGTGTTCTATAATTTGGGTGTCACAGTCCATTTTTGAAGGATATTTAAGGAACTGAGAATAGGAATCGGTGATTTTAGTACTTTCAGGACTTGTTTCAGGATGTGTTACTACTGTATCTTGGTAACTAGTCGATAGTTGTGGTTCATTTTGCATGGCTAACATCGAGTGGACCGAAATCAATTTTCAGGAATTTCAGGCCTTACAGGATTTACGGGATTTATAGCGTTTATAGGATTTTCATTGTAAACAGGATAACGTGACAATGCATATTTCTATAAATTATTTCATACTCATATTCTTCGAGCTGTAAACGCAAAGCCTTGCAATTTACTGCTTGGATCAGTATAGTTAAATAACCATTGTAATGGGCGGCGATCAGTTACAATGCAGAATTTCCTGCAGAATAAATATAGTCGGAATGTTTTACAACCGTAGATAATTGCCAATAATTGTTTTTCTTTTGTGCTATAATTTACCTCATTTTTATTAAGGGTTCTGGATGCATAGGCTATAGGGTGATCTTTACCTACAGGATCTTTAGAAAGTATGGCGGAAATTGCGTTGTTTGGTGCGTCGCAGGTGAGTGTGAAAAATTTCGTGAAGTCAGGATAGATTAGGACAGGAGCAGTTACCAATTTGTATTTTAAGGTTTCAAAGGCTAATTGTTGATCGTCGGACCAGACAAAAGGGGTTTCTTTTCTTAGGCGGGATGTTAAAGGTTTAGAAAGCTTAGAAAAATCGGGGATGAAGCGTCTATAGTATGATATAAGACCTAGTAAGGATTTTATGTCTTTAGGACATTTTGGCACAGGGAACTCTTGTACAGATTTAATTTCATTTGGGTCAGATTTTACGCTATTTTCAGTAATGACGTGACCAAGATAGCCAACTTTCTTTCTTAGGAATTCGCACTTGTCGGGTTGTAGTTTTAAATTAAATGTTCGGAGCTTATGGAAGACTACGGAAAGATTTTGGATATGGGATTTAAGGTCATGCGAATAGATAACGATATCGTCAAGATAGACGAAACATCTTTCCCCTTGAAGTCTCACCGGCCTTCCAAAAGAACGATGTTTGCTTGGGTCGCTTGACAATAAAAATGTTTGGGTCTCACGAGACACCGCCGTAAGCCCACTAATTGTGTAAATATTCACTGTGTGAGCCTTGGTTAATGTCGTTGGTTTCATCGTTGTCGTGTCAGTTTTCGTCATAGGAAGTGCAAGGATATAAATTACTAGATTGATTGGAATAATAATCGTGGTTATATGTGTCTTCTCCAAAACGGGCTTGTAGGTTTCTGTACTGATTTTGGTCATTGTTACGGTTGAAAGGAGGACGATTATTTTGAGAAATTTGCCAATTAAATCTTTTATTGTTGAATTCCCGTCGCTTACATGTTTCTAACGTATGTCCTTGTAATTTTCAATAACGGCAAAATGAGTTGTTATTTGATAGATAAGGAGGTCTGATGTTCACGTTATGGATCACAGGTCTAAGCGAATATTCGGACTTTCTTTGGACATGACGCGGTGACAATGGAGCAGGATTGGGCGAATTATACATCAATTTCACCATCAGACGTTTATACATCAATTTCAGAATTTTTTCTTTCGATATTTCTAAGTTAATGGCTTCATTTAAATTATTAGGATTTTTACTGCGGACTAAGTTAGAAATATTTGGTTTTAGACCAAGAAAAACGTGTGGAGGGCAAGATCTTCTATTGCTGCTATGTGACCTTGTAACTCCGCATTCTTTAATCTCGATTAATAATTTTGACAAACGAGTTTCTAATCGGAGTGCATAAACATTAATTGATTCATTTGATAATTGCCGGCACTCTTGTAGATCGGTAAGTAAATGAGAATAATGTTTTCTTTCTCCGAATTGTGTTTGGAGAAATTCGCTGAGTTGTGTCCATGTGTCATATTCTTTTATTGCGACAGCGGACTCGGCTTTTCCTTCTAATTGGGACAAAATATATTTAAAAAGAATTGATTTTTGTGACTCAGAGGCTAAACTAATTGCATTATCACAATTTGTTATAAAATATTTTAATTTGCCCCGAGAACCATCAAAAGGCTTTATAAATTTAAATAAAACTCCGATTTGAATAGGTTCCTTTTTATATTTTTAAACCGAAATCCTTAGTTGCCATTTTAAAATTTAAATTGAAATAAAAGTTCTTACAAAATGATACGGTGTAATAGGCGGTCGCCTGACTGACCGGTAACTTGATGCAAACTTGCAAATAAAAAAGAGATAAGCGCTGTATCAATCAATGTGAAGCCACCTGCGCTTGGATAAGAGATTCACGGAATTATTTCTAACGTGATCATTGATACAATTATAACAATGTTTAAAATACACAATAGTTAAAATATACGACAAATAAAAACATGAAAACAAAGAAAAAAAAATTTATAAGAAAATTATTCTAAATTAAGAAAAAATTTTATTCTTTATAAAAATGATTCATGGATTTCTTTCACTCGAACACGACGTTTTTTACACAAAATACGGCTTCGCACTATCACTGAAACTTGTATAAAGGTTTTGACACTTACAGGATCACGACAAAGTAGAGATGCAGGAAAATTCTTAGGACGAAGTTAGCGCGTTGTATTGGGCCAAGCTAGGACTTGAAGTTTCAGGAACACGACGATTTGTAGATACAGGAACACGACTGGATATATGCTTCACACAGAAACGGGAATTTAAGGACGAGACGATTTTAATTAATTTGATATAGGATTTGTCTCACCCGAGTTCGCCACTGGTTCTTGGATATAGTCTAAATATTTGGATTAACACTGCTCAAGTCTTTGTTCTTCACTGACGATACGGAGACGGACCGAGAATTAAAAATTTAATAATCCCTTAAGCTGCCACCAATTAATTTGTTGTACGGATTTCTAATTTTGAGTTTAAAAAAACTATTCAAGTAAAACAAATGAATTTAATAAAACCTTTACAAATATACTTTTTATTCAGTGAAATTAAAAGATAACAGGCAAGTGATACCATTTCGGATGCTAGTGACGAACTGATTTTTAATTGTATGAATATCTAGACCTTCCCGAATATGCTGACGAGGCGTAGGATCGGTTACAGGGGTGGTAAAGAGTTGGTAAGGTATATTATATACAGTACATATGTATAACAGTGCGCTCTCGTGCAGGATCATGCAAACAAAATCACCTCCTGCTAATATTATCGCTTGGTGGTGGTTTTGTTTGCATGGTCGAGCACGAGAGCGCACGCACGAGCAATGTAGGAAGGGAGGGAGATGCTTTACGCATGCTTATGCATGCATTCACATTTTAGCTTGCAGGTTGTACGGGATATTGCAGAATATTGCTAATAAAACGGTCTAATAGATTTTTATTTCGATTTTAAAAACAAACTACTAACCCGATTCTTATACAAAAATTGTAGGACCATTGTGGAATTATCAAAAAATAATCTATGTGTATCTCTCATAATAATTTATATAATCTATACGTTATTAATTCATCCACCAAATGGCACCAAACATACAACTACTTCAACAATTGGATCAATCTATGACATTTGTAGAGGTATCATAATAAACAAATAAATAATAATGTGACTAACCGTTGAAAATGGCGCAGGTAGGTCACCTTCCGTTTCATCTAGCTGTAATGGGGCTGGAGGTTCACCGTGGCTATCAGGTCGTCTACGTCGGCGGTTCAGCGTCTGGCTATAATAGGGCTGAAGGTCCACCGTGGCTATCAGGTCGTCCACGTGGGCGGTTCAGCTTCATCTGGCTGTAATGAGGCTCCAGGTCCACCGTGACTATCAAGTCGTTCACATCGGAGGTTCAGCCTCATCTAGTTGTAATGGGGCTGGAGGTCCACCGTGGCTATCAGATCTTCCACGTCGGCGGCCAAGCTAGCGTTTTCAGCCGTCACGGAAAAATGTTGCGCAACATCACCGATTGCACCCACACGAACATTTTGGCACCTAACAACGCACATACACTATTTGTATTCTATATGTCAATGAGAATCATATAGACCGCCGGTTCACTTGTGAAACTATTTCTAAAAATTAGTTTTCGAAGAAAAAAATGTCAAGGCGAGTGTTATTGCATTCACCAAACAGCTCATCGGGTTATAGAATGACAAAATTAGTATAATAGTTGTATAAGGAATTAGGGCAGACGATGCCGACGTCGCAGATATAAAATATATTAATGTTATCTTTGTAATTGTCGAAAGTTATCGAACGAAATTTAGTCAAAATAGACAATAAGCAGTTTCACTCACTCGCGGCAGCAGAATATATTAGATATATACTTAAAATGGTAATTTGTTACCAGTGTTATCCTTTATCTCTCGTTACATTTTAGGACGCATATGTCTTTTGCTTCTGCTGAGGGCACAGTTCAAATCGGGTAAGTACCACGGCCTCGCTGGACGCTGTAGAAGTGTGTATTTACGTCAGAGATGACATAGCGCGTTTTGGTCTCTCACCGAACCGGTCTAAGGGAATTTCTGTACGCCATCTTTTCCACCTTTGCACGGGAATAACTCGCTGGCCCATACCGCTAAAGATGAAGCCGATCTCCTGTGCACTCTTTTTGAGTCAACTCGACTTTGGACGATGAAGGGAACACACCGCCGACCAATCCGCGGGGAGAACACAATTCCCGAAATAATCTTTCACCTGAATACAGTGCGTAAAGTGTGCTTTTGCCTTGATGATCATCAAAGGGTAAGCGCACTTTCAAGTCGAGTGGGCCCGATGGAATTCCCGCTATCGTACTCAGGACGTGTACCCCAGAGTTGCCACCTACACCTTAGGCGTGGTCCCTAAATCTTGGAAGACAGCCTTAGTGCACCCGATCGCTACAAAAGGGAATCGCTCGGATCCAAGCAACGATAGGCTGATTGCCATTACCTCTTTGCCGTCAAAATTTATGGAGTCAATTGTGAACAGCTCATTCCTCAGCTACCTTTAGTCGAAGTCGGTCATCTACTTGTTTACTTAACCCATCAATGGGCGGAAGCCATTGGGAGCAAGGCCTCCCCCTTGGCAGTAAGCTTGGATGTAATAAAGCCTTCAGTTGGGTGTGGCACAAAACGCTTCTCTCCAAGATGACATGTTATGGGTTACCTGAGAAATTACGCCAATGGATAACCAGCTTTCTTGCAGATTGGAGCATTCACTTTGTTATCGACGATGCATGGTCTAACGCAAGAACTGTGAACGCTGATGTTTTACAAGGCTACGTGCTATCCACCCACACTGGTCCTTCTGCATATCAAATGTTTATTTGCGCATTATCAACATTCACTGTTATGCAGATAACAGTACAGTTGAAACCTTATATACCGGCGGGCTAATATTTCTTAGGACCACGATTAAGTACCGGAACAACCTCGTTTGAAATCGAGATTTAGCCAAATCTCGATCCTTTATCACAATTACAACGAAGAGTTTTCAGAGGAATACCTGCTGTTGATTTCGTACTTCGTACTACGTGACAAACAAGAAAGTACCAGCAATACCACCCAAATGGGTGGTAATCCATCACTGTGCAATTACGCCGCCCATTCTTTCCACGCACGACATCTTTGTGTATGAATTGTCACCAGCGGTATTTCCAGACCGATACTACTTAGGGATTTTTAAGAAAAGAGCTTACCTATCACAAAGACCGCCTCGAAAACGCTATTGTAACTCCTCTTGTGTTATGGAAGTCCATAAAGTAAGCCGCTTGCTCGTTCGCCTACTTCTCTCTATAAATAAAAAAAAAACATTAGCGAAATGTCATGTCACTATTCAGGCAGGTGACTCTATGGCTATTATATTATATACTAGCTACAGTTATATCCTAGGGCGATGTAGACGTTACTGTCCTATGATAGAACAGTAACTAAGAAGAACAAATTTTATTTGCACTCGCAAGATATGGATGAATCAGTGCAGAATCACATCTACGAAATGAAATATCCTGCAGAAAATTTGTGATATTAATTAATAAAAAACGTACGCAACAATTTGACGTCAATACATATGAAAATAAGCTGTTAGCACCTTGAACTTGGAAATTAGAAGAAATGCTGGCTATTTACTTAATATAATTTAACACGCAGGTGGCTAAATATCTGATGAAAGAGTTGAAAACTGGTGAGGCAGTCAACGTCTCCGTGGATGGTGGAGGTTAACCGTGCATCTCGTCCGCCAATAGAGCTCCCTACCTGTAACAAATATCTTGATTGGTTAATGATACCAATAAATAAATTTGTCCTTTTATGAAAACATGATGCAAGCGAAACAACAAAATTTTCATCAATACACATTAAAATAGACTAATACTGCAGAGCACATGCACGAATGACTTATTGTGTCTGGATGCTATCATATTCGTTTTGACTGCTCTGTTGAGCTTCTTTTACTTTATCTCTAATACACAGCTATAATGTGATAAGCTGTAGATTTTGAGACGATGGAAAAGTTATTCTTCATAAATGACAGAAAAGACTGTCTGTGTTTCTCTTCTTAGGTCGAGTTTGTCAATTTAACTGAAGATACGTATTTGCATGACTTACATATAATTTCTTTGGCGGTTTTACTTTTTTTATTGAAAGGAAGACAAAAGCGCAAACAGTTCACCTGATGGTAAGCAATCCCGTTGCCCAAAGACACACGCAAAATCCGAAGAGTCCACCTGGGAAATTAGATAGAAGAGGTTTACTGGATAGGATGGGTCGGGATTAAGGATTTGAAGGGGAAAGCCTTATAAAGTGCGGTGGTACTTCGCCGCACTTTATAAGGCCTTTTCTAAGTCATCAATTGTTGTTTGATCTCAGGATCAAAATGATGGATCCATGTTTCGTCCATGGTCACAAATCGAGACAAAAAATTTTCTTGGTCAGCCTGGAACTTTACAAGATTGGCTCTTCAAATGTCAACTCGCTTTTTCTTTTGTTCGTCCGTTAACATTCTCAGTACCCAAGGCGCGAAGGCCTTCTTCATAGGCGCATGTCACTTCGTGTTTCTCCGTTTTCATGTTGTCGCTCCGACTGCTGGTATTCAAATGAATTTGTTTATACTTTTTTTTTATGGATTTTTATCTTTATTAGAAATACCCGTTTCTCATTACTTTTTGATCACCCCTCGTACAATAAAACTTTAGACAAAAAACAAACTTAAAAGGGAGGGGCTTTTAAGTCTGTCTTTTTGTGGCGCGAGAATTATCACTGATGGCCAGATGGGCCTTTGCATATCCGACGGACTTGAGGTGGCCGGCGGCGCTCTGGACGCCTGGCCTAAACCTCGTTTATGAGTGGCTTAGCTCGAGGGTTCCCTTGCCTCGTGCCGCCACTCTACTCGTGTTACCGGATTGGGAAGCCTCTGAGCTCTTAGGTCGCTTCGGCGGACGCTCCATGGAGTGCTTAGATTCAAGGGCCCCCGAGAGGGGACCTCGGCGTGGACTGTCACTCATTGCGTGTTTTGCATTCCAACTCGAGGATGACCGAGAGGGCCGAACCTCGGCTCGATCGGTTGCTGTTATCGAATTAAGGAAAGGCTAAAACTAACATTGCTACCGCTTCTTGATGCGTTAGCGCTGGGAGAAGACGCAGTCGCGGAAAAAACTCCAGCAACACCTCTATCGGGATTAAACCGGCCAGCTATATGACGGTATCTACTATATGCGTTTCGAAGCACTCGCTGGCGAGCGCGGTTTGATCTTTGTTTTTTGAAACGCTCTTTGTGTGTTATTATGGCGAGAGTCGTCTCGTCGTCATCGCCTAAACATGCCTAGTGGTATGGGCCTATAGATGGAGGCACCTTTGTTTTTTTATCCGGGTGGGTCGCGGCAGATTCAAAGTAATAATGCAATGCTAACTTCAGGACCTGAGCGATGTTTGGAAGCTCGAGATCGAGTCGATATTGAGCCTGAAACCGAATAGTTCTGGGATGGAAAGCCCTCAAATTTTCATAACTCTTCTTAAGTGGGCTAGGATTAGTCTTTAATATATTTTCCCGAAGGTTTTTAAAGGAGTAATCGGACGATATGAAGTGGGATTAATGGCAATTTTGGAGAGATTGAGAAACCCTAAAATCTCTGTGTTCATCCACTCTGTGTGAAAGAAGCCTTCGGTTATTGCTGCGTTGTAAATAACGACCAATAATTGGATGATGGCAATGGGAAGGAGTTTAGTCACCTTATTGGTGATATTAACAAAAAATTACGTACACGCAAAGCC
>JAOCPS010283906.1:0-13166 GCA_025505425.1 Graphium colonna | reverse complement strand
TTGTGTTCCCTTTTGGATAAGAAATATTTTAATAACTATACCAATAGGGAAATAACTACAACCTAATTTAAACTTTACGATTTTAAGTGTACTTCATAAATATATATCCGTTCCGCATTTTAAGGTATAATATTGATAGATAGATAGATAGATAAACATTTTATTACTCTCACATTAAACACAGTACAATTTACTAAAAACTAAACTTATAAACTAAATGTGGGCAAGGGCGCCCTTATCGCTATAAGCGATCTCTTCCAGGCAACCCTGTTGGACAGGACATAAATAAACAATATAAAAAAAAAGTCAAGAATATGCGAGTAAGAGCAAGAATTTTTACAATAAAGATATAATTACTTAACAGAAGCCTCTAAATTATTGTCTTTTATCTATTATCTATTATCTCTAAATTATATGTAAGAAACTATTTTAACGATGGTTTGAAAAATGAACTTAACTACAATTACGAATCCACCTCCAAAAGTTGTTCGGTATCATTATAGGAAAGCAATATAAAATACTATCCATAAAAAGACCCAAGTTCTTTATTGAGTTCGAGAGTGAAAAAATATATGTGGTAAGCTTGCATAATCAACTTTTGCTAACACAAACAACAAAGAGATAAGATACAAAGCTGCCAGCAAACAGTGCTCGACATTTTGACAGATTCAGCGACATACCAAAACGCGATGGGCAATTATATATAGTGTTTAGATTTGAGTTTATAGTAGATATCGCATTATAGAGTTCGGTGATCTCTGCTTGCACATAAATTTGTAGGTCATCAGCATACAGATGGTACGCGCAATCGAGACAGGTTGTGAAAACAGAGTTTATAAAAACTGCAGAAAATTAAGAAAGAAAGTATATCACCTTGCGGCACGCCAGTACTCAGATCCACCCATCGGGAAGATATTTGTCCCATTTGAACTGATTGCTGGCGCCTGCTCAGATAAGAGGAAAACCAATTCAAGGCTGTGGAGGAAAAGTTTAAATGGAAAGGACAATATCATGATGCACTGTTTCGAAAGCATTTGACAAGCCAACTAGCATCATCACTGTCACTTTCCTTTTTTCCATCCCTAGTCGGATGTCATGAGTAACTTTAATTAGCGCAGTGGTGGTGATATGTCTTGGGCGAAACCCTGACTGATATATGCTCAGTAGGTGATTGCTATGAATAAATGTAAAAAAAATCTTGTGAACACAGTCTTCCAAAACTTTAGAAAGGAAAGGTAAAATTGAAATAGGACAAAAGTGATTATGAAGTGTGGGATTAGGTAATTTAGGAAGGGATGGTACGAGCGCTTTTTTTTTCAAAGTTATAGGTACTGACCCGAGTTGAGCCATAAACAATCATATCATACATTCCATAGAAAATCTGTGTTTCAAATTTCACCTAATTTCATTAATCCGTTTTCCCGTGATAAAGTTTAATATCAGTGTATTATTTATTTATAGATTTTGGTACCTATATTTTTCGAATTTTCATCTATCTATCAATTCATTACATTCAAAGATCTATCAATTTTCACAGTAAATTCTTTTTTTATTTCTTTTAGGTAAACCATCAAATGATAAACATTGAAGTTATTATTTTTCTTTAAAAAAGTTAAATTAGCCCAAAGTCCGGCAGCGCTTTTGCAACTCCTCTGGTGTTGCAGGAGTGCATGGACAGCGGTGATCATCAAGTAAACCGTTTGCTCCTTTGTGTCCTTCTCCATAAAAAAGTAACCTTATATTAATTTATTGAATGTTACAATTATCATTGGATCTATAAGCTATTTATAAACGAATAATGAAAGAAGAATATTGACACCCAGATCCGAAACAACTATTTGAAGGTCGTACAAATATTTGTTCCGTGTGAGAATCGAACTCACGACCTGCGATGGTGCAGCCAATGTCTTAGCAACTTAGAGACTAACTTACCTAATAGCATATATTCATATGTTAGCCATATTTTTATATATACGTATAGCCGATTCAATTATATCGTTTACCGCGCGTCGCCACCACATTTCATAATTTTCACCGAGCGGTTTCTACGCCACCAGCCCGATAGTCGCGAGAGAAAGCCCGCAGCGCCGCGTTTCACGACGCTCTCGCTTAGCGGTATGCCACCAGTCAGAGCATGAAGCGAACGCGCATAATTCCTCTAATTGACGCTCATAACTGTTGCCATACGAAAATGGCGAACGAACAGTTAGCGGCTAGCCTTGATTATGTTTTATGTTTTAGGAGTTGTTAATGAATTCTAATTTGAGAAGATGAACAAAAAATTTATCGTAATTTGAACGGTTCGTGTAATATTTGCGAGATTTAAATATACTTAAGATCACCGCAATAGTTCGTATTCTACTTTTCTTTAATTTTAGTGATACCGTTGTCAATTTGCTTATTTAAGAAGAAATCGCTCGACATGTTGGATGACGACGTGTAATGTCATATGGCATGCTAAAATGGCATGGCAGTGTGAGTAATGATATATTTTAATAAATTTAATTTATAAAAATATATTGATATGAAGGATGATATAATATATAATATTTTAAGCTCGTTGCATTAGACGAGGAGCGTCTATATCCATTTTAACTGTTCCAAATTTTATACTCCACCGTCCGTAAAAACTTCTTAAAAAGATTTTCAAAGTTTTTGTTTGACGTATAAATATAATAATAATTTAACGTAATTGTTTCGTGAAAATGTATAATACGTACTAAGCTTTAATTCAAAATTATATTCAACCTCTAAGGCATACGTTTTAGAATTTTTTTCTACCACATCTTTCCGACAGTTGTTTATACCACGTGTTCTCTTGAAATCCGCTCTCGCTTATGACATGTCCCGCGGCCGTCGGGCGTACGCGACACCGGTCGCCGACGTCGATACGAGAGCGGT
The DNA here is from genome assembly GCA_025505425.1 of Graphium colonna. Taxonomy (NCBI): domain Eukaryota; kingdom Metazoa; phylum Arthropoda; class Insecta; order Lepidoptera; family Papilionidae; genus Graphium; species Graphium colonna. The sequence goes on along the minus strand of JAOCPS010283906.1, from coordinate 10,265 downwards.
GGGAAAGTTGCAACGCTACTCTCGCGGCGCGATTGATTCTGTTTCGGTGGCTAATAAACATCGCCGGTCGCGATAAGCCGACCGACACTTTCCTATTCTAGCCGACGAGCGAATTGTATCCACTAGAAAGCGCACGCTTTTCGCAGTCGGCTCGCGTTGTCTTTAACTTGCTTGCACCAGATATTGGCCTGATTTATAATTAGGCAGTTAGCGTAAAAATACTTTCTTGTAACTGACTGTATAAATAAAAGTTCTGTCATAACCATAACTATAGGTAATAGTTCTATAGTAGTAGTAGTTCTCCAGGTGGTTAAGTATAAAACCTTTTTATAGCTTTTGCTGCAATTCTACGGCCGTGCTCCCCTGGGGAATTACCGCCCTTTATAAAGTCGGCATAAAAAAAAGTATGCATGACTTTTCAGGATACCAGATGGCCATGTCTGCCCTTTTCTTATCCCACTCCTATCCCCTCCAAATCCTTAATCCCGAAACCCATCCAATCCAATTAATTTATGCTATCCAATTTCACAGGTAGACAACGTACTCGCGAATTCCCGATGTTGCGTGTGTCTATGCTCGATGGGGTCACATACCATCAAATGAACCATCTGCTTGTTTGTCTTCCTTTCCATACAAAAAAGAAAAAAAAAGTTGTTTTATCATAAAATTGCTTTCAATGCTCTTACTTTATAAACCAGAGATCGTGAGTTCTAATCCACAGGGAGATAATGATGTCTTTTCTAAAGTTCACGGTGTTATTGTTTGGATAAGTACAGTACGGGTTAATCAATCAATTCATCAAAAACACACAAAGTTAGGCATATAAAAGGTTAGTTCTCGGGCTACGTAAATAAAGAAAGAGATAGTGTAAACTTGTGTTTGCGCATACACTCGTGAACTATAATAGGCATAGTAGGCTAATCTCTGTGGCCGGAATTCGTTTAGGACATTATTACTTAATAATACAATTAAAATCTAATTCGATGGTAATGAAGACCGATTGGTTCCATCCGTACGTAATTTGAGATGGAACGTCGCCCATCAATTCCCCCGCCCGCACCCGTCAAGTACAAAGTGGCACCCGAACTCCGGGAGCTATTCGTGACCGTCAAATCACAGGCCACAGTGGCAATAGCGCACGCCGCTGGAGGGCTCCTGCCCCGGACGGAAATAGACGTGTCGCATGCCCCGACTCCTGGGCTATTAATCGAACGCGCGTGACGTGCAGGGGCCTGAAGCTGCCCTGCCCCAACCCACACGTGACGCTTGATAAAGTCTGTTCCAGTTAAATATGTAGAGAAAGTAAACAAATATAAGTCATACAAAAAGCTAGATATAAAAATATATTTGAACATCCGGTGAAATGCGAATCGGATTGGCACACAAATGGTTCCCGTACCATTTTTTTTTTCAGTTTGACAAAATGAAATAAACACACATTCCGTGGAAATTATAACCTATTATATGAAAAATAGTTCTCTAATATACAGACCGATTGACGGTCTGTGGAGTCTAAATAATAGGGTCCTGTTGACAATCCTTCGTGTACGGAAACCCTAACGATGGGCCAAAGTTATGTAATACGCATACGTAATTTTTACTTTTTACGTTTATAAGGCTTTGGGAATAAAGCGGTGTCTATGGCTATATTGCATCTTATGAGCAATTTATTGTATTAGCGAATCCTTTGTTTACCTTTTCTATACATGTAACTGGAATAGTCTATAGATGGTTTCTCGTGAGAATGAATGTAGTTAAGTCGTACAAATATTTAATTTTATGGCAAATTTACCGTATGTTAGGGCTATAAAACTCCCTAATAAACCTAATAAAACAGACTTTAAGCCACCTTGGGTTGCAGTTTTATTACGACGGAAGCAAAATATCAACGAGGCATTTGATTAATCTTCGCTCGCTAACTAACTATAGATGGCTTCAAGTGGAAATGCATTGCATTCATGGCTTGGCTTATGTCATAGAAATATTTTATTTTATGGCAAAGGTATGTTAAGACATGCATTGCCGCGTTTATTATGACAGATGCAAACCGACAAGCGGGTCATCTGATGCTAAATCTTTACTGCAGCCCGTAAACTTCAGCAATATCAGGGGATTGTAACAGCGTTTCCTCATTTTATGTTACGTGCAGAAACGAAGATTGAAAAACTTGATAAAAATTTTATTTTTAAAAGAATTACTGGCTATCTATTTATTTATATATACGTCCAAACAGCAGTTAAATTAACTTTTTCTATACTAATAGAATCAATTTGATACACAAGGCTGATAATTTAACCACTTATACACAATATTGTTAGAAAAAAATACATACATGATAAACACGGTGTTCAGATAAATTAAGATTGTTTATTATTTATTGTGCCGCTTACTGCGAAAAAATTAGTTTTTTTAAATTTGTGCATGGATGTAAAGAAAATATCTATATTAGGGTTTTGTTTGCTTAATTCGTTGTGACTACCGTACGTTTATCTACCACTCTTTGTTTTTTGTAATATCTATTACAATATACAATCCACTCTACAATAAAATCTGATAAATGGTTCAAGTATTGTTTTAGTTATAAAAAATAACAGGAATAATAGGGTGGTGTTGTAAAAAAGTATTAATCAACAATACAAGCCCGAAGTGCATGCAATATCCGACATGGTGTTGCCTATGGTTCTAATGTAATTTGTATATTGTTGTAATTGGTCGGATTTTTAAAGTATTTTTACGCCTCTGTTCTTTATAAGTACATTTTTCTATCATATGTTTGGCGATCTATAAATAGGTGTAACCAATTATATGGTTTTTTTTAAAGAAAGGAAGACAAACGATCAGACGGTTCCCCTGCTGATAAGCAATCCCGTCGACCATAGACGCACGCAACATCGAGATAGTCGCGGTTGCGTTGTCAACCTGGGAAAATGGATAAAATAAATTTATTGCATGGGATTGATTGAGTCAGAATTAAGGATTTGGAGGGGATAGGAGTGGGAAAAGACCCAAAAGTCAAGATATTTTATGCCGATTTTGTAAAGGACGGTGGTACTTCCACGGGCGAGCGTGGCCGTAGGAGTGCAGCAAAAGCTGTAAAAAGATGTGCTCTACCGTCTGGTTTTGTTAAACATACCTCAGCTATAATATTTTCCATTTATAAGTTATTATTGGAATGACACATACTAGTAGACATTGACATTTTCGGGAATTTTCCACGATTAAATCGATTCGATAATAACGAACTCACGATTATATCACGTTTTGCTTCGACAACAGATTTGATTCAATGTAAATTATATTTCTCACACAATAGCGCATTTCCGCGTATCGTTAAAGGTTGTAATTGAGTTCAGGCATTCCGTTTGATAAATGTCGTTGCGTTCGATGCTTAGGAATTGTTGCTGCTATATTGGATTTTATGGTTACAGAAGGATATTGTATCCTGTTTTATTAATACGGTGTGGCTGTAAATTGTAATTTTACCTTATAAATGAAGTTGATCGGATTTCTAAGAGCTTAACTTCGAGGATATAAATAAAGAAACTTCCGTATAGACTGATGTTAAGTTTGAAGCGACTTTAATATTGGAAAAGCGTTTCAAGCGCTTAAATATAATTTATTCAGAGCGATCCTGTTTTCAGGACTTTTATAAACATGTAACACAACACAATTGTGAGATGAAATTAATCTATTTTCCATTATTTATAACTAACGATTTTTATAGCGTGATCACTTCTGTTAGATTGATGAGGACATTGTCCACAAATGTAAGACTATCAAACTTTGATTCTGAAAATAGTTTAAAAATTTCATTAAGATGTCACCAGCAGTTTTGTAGAACAGTGCTTACTGAGCCTTTAATTTTGCATCGATTTTTTTATAGTTTGGATATTTTTTACTATAGTTTAGATTCTCCTTACATACCTACAGCATACCACGATACCGCAACACCAACGGACTTCGAAAAGGTTTTTTTTATTGAAAGGTAGATAAACGAGCAGACGGTTCACCTGATAGTGAGTGATCCCGTCGCCCATACACACGCATCATACGGAGAGTTGCGAGTGCGCTGTCAACCTGTAAAATAGGATTGGATGGGGTCGGAATTAAGGATGGATATGGTCATCTGGCATCCCCAAAGGTCATGCATACTTTATTTTATACCGACTTTATAAAGCGGGCTGCTACTTCAGCGGGCGAGCGCGGCCGTAGAAGTACAACAAAAGCTGTGGAAGGGTGTTATGCTCTACCACCTACAAAAGTATTTTATTCTTTTCACATTCAAATTTACTCGCGAGTGAGACGTGTAAATCGTTTTTTGATGGCGCAATTAGCTCTCCCACAGGGACGCTATCAGTGACGTACAAGGTTACATCGACTTTCTCTTGTAGTATTCTCTCAGAACATATCGTTATCATAATGTTATAATGCATGAGGCAGGAGTTTTCAACATATTGTCACGAGTATAGACAATACAAAGGAGCATGAAAGTTGGCACTGTTAAGGTTCATATTAAAAAAAATGCAGAAAGCTAATATTAATATTCTATGCATAAGACTGGACACAAATACCGTATGTTTCAAAACGAGATTTCAAAAAGTGAAGAGGATTGCATACAAAAAAAACTACCCTGATTTACGGAAAGCAAACGGACGTATGCGCCTTGTCGAACATTTCGTATGTTAGCAGAGCATTTAAACCGTATAATCGAAATTGGCATTTGTGTGGCCGCACTTATTTTTTTATAACGCGAATTGACAAGTATTACGGTTACTAAAATTACATAAAAAAAGTCGAATTTCAACAATTGCAACTTTTAATTATTTTAAGACTAGCGACCTATCGGCATACTAATACTTAGCTAATATAGCTGAAACTTTCAAGACCTCTGTTGATACAGCTCAAGAGTTTGTTTGATTAGATATTAAACGCGTTAATCTCACGAACGGCAAGTCCGAATTGAAAATTATTTTTGTGTTGGATAGTACATTTATAACATCACGCTATGACCAATAGGAGCGGAGCATCTCTGAAAAATGTTGCAATACGGGAAAAATTTATGCTGGTGAAACCGTATAGATCAGCTAGTTTATAATATGCAGAAATGATGCTGGCGATTGAGCCAGTTGCATAATGAGGATCATCAGCTATGGAACCTTGCAATACAAGAAAATACATAGACCCATTGCTAACCATTAAAAGTATGAATAATATTTTTCTAGTTAACACATTAAGTTTCGTACTTTCTATTGTTTGTTTTATAATTTTTACTCTTAAGTCATTAATTCTCTTTGTACTTTATTTAAAATACCATGCTAGCCTTTTTTATACCTAACTCTATTGTTGAGCTAAACGAACGGTCTAGCATACACACTATGTAACATATCCTTACCAAGAAAGGAGAGTCCCAGCAGTGAGGGAGATTACATTGTTTGCTCACGTTAGTTGAATTCCGATACGTCGCGCTTTGTCTTCCGGCTTTTTAGACCAGGTGTTGAAATGATCCCGCGGACGCGCTTAGCATCACAAACCGCCGTCCCGGGGCTTAGTTTGGAACGTGTTTCGACTATGAATATGAGCGTTGTTACAAAATTCGTTATGTAACCCAATGCAGTTGGTGTTTTGTGGGAAATTTATTACTATACCAGGTGGTAAAGCACATCTTGCATCTCTTGTTGGAATAATCTGGACGCCCGGCAATGTACCACTTCCTCCTATACAAAGTTAGCTTAACCATAAACACTTAAAGCTTGTGATGATGTCTGATGGATCTTTCTGTCCATTTGTATTCTTATTTTTTGCCGTTCATAATCTTTTATATCATTTCATCCTTGTGTACTCTATTACTTATTCTGTCTAAGGGTGACAATGCAAGTGTAACTCTTAGGATGTTTTGGGTATCTATTCATGACGGAATCAATCATCATGTAAACCTCTAACTCACCAACTGAACCTGGTATACACTGTTCTTACGGTCTGTATTATAACAGCTTAATAGTTTATAAAAAAAAGAAAACAAATCTGTTCATCGATTTGCTACCAAACTTTCCAGGATGGCGGCCACGGTGGGACAATCTGAAGATTGCCTAAAAATTTTATTGAAATCGTTCCAGCCGTTTTCAAGTCCATAATGAACATACGCACTGATGCTCTCTTTTGTATACATGAATAGATTAAAAGAAATCTCAAATTTCTATCGCCCGAGAGAAGTTGAATTGGAGGCCGTCCGAGTGGACGGCGCATACGATTCGTAGAGGTGGCCGTGTTGCGGGAAAGACCGGCGGACCGTACTAAGGTCGGATCGTTTACCCCGTAACGCGATAGTGTATGTATTTTATAACTATCTGCACCATCACGCTTAAAAAATGAACCGCAATGCATAAGCTATAAAGTTTATATTCCTTCGACATGAATGCAATCCTACAATGTAAACAACGATTTCGTCTACGCTCTCCCGGGTTAGATAACGCGCCGTAATTGATGCCTTTCGTAATTCGTGTACATAATTTTTGTCAGTGTATCGATGACCGATCACCGATTTATTCTAGCGGTATGCCGCCTTTTTCATTAGAAAGCTATTCATTTCTCCGATAGCGTGACCGTGTGACGCGACGCGACGCCGCTGTCCGGCTGTCGTCTATACTAATATCATATAGCTGAAGAGTTTGTTTGTTTTGTTGAACGCGCTGATCTCAGACACTACTGATCTGATTTGAAAAATTCTTTCAGTGTTGGATAGCTCATTTATCGAGGAAGGCTTTAGGCTCTAAAACATCACGCTATGATGAACAAAAGCGGAACATTAATGAAAAATGTTTCAATTTCAAAAACGGCCAGTTTAATATATTCATAGAAATGTTGACGGGGAATTAGAGGCGTTTTCTTATCGCGTCCGGCCTGTCGTTAGATGAAAACGCGCCATAGAACGAGCCGATCGCACTTTATCTATACCAATAAATAAATTGAAGTGTCCGACGGTGTCTTCGGAGAATAAATGGGAAAATTTAAGTGTCAGATACTGTTTAGACAATGATTAAGTCCCCGAAATGTTGGAAGTTTTTCACTGGAATTTCGGCGACTGACGTTGATAGATCAAAGACTCCTTCTTCTCGCTATTGTGATGGATTTTTTTTAATTTAAAATAAAACTGTAAACTCCATGGCTTGTGTCGCTAGCCACTCACATACGGAACCCTCATCTGTAGGCCAAACAAATAATTGTTCCGGATTGGAATCAAACACGACCCGTGACGCCAGAATCAAGAACTTAGCAACCGCGCCAACCGATCATCAATTTGTACAGTTTTTCCCGCTTTAAAACCAGTTTAAAATCTTTTCTTTCTTGGTTTCATTATCTCCTTTCCTAGTACTTTATACGTAAGTTATACGCCGGCTAAGTTAGAAAATTTACGTGGAAGTAGTTGCTGTTATAAAATAGAATATTATATATGTATCGTAATAAGCAACACACACGTATCGCGTTTCTCGAAACGATAAATTTCGTAGCGATCGTTTCGATGTAGATTCATTGCGCGTCGTGTCACGTCGCGTTTTGCGTGCGACATCACATTGTTGCCGAGGTGCTAATTGGAGGTTCGCCTCGGTGCCTCTTTGTCTGAGGCGTCCTGTGGGACAATGTTTCGGGCAACATTCCTATCTTTTCATTGGACTTCAAAAGACAAGGGGATTCTCAATTCAAGTCTGTATGTTTTTGATGTGAACGGAACCATTCGTTTGTTTAAGATATGAACGGATTTTTAAGATTTTTTTTATTTAGATCTACTAGTTTCTCTTTCACGAACGTTGTCGTTTAAGGCGTTGGAAGTTCTCCAAAAAAAAAACTGGAGTTAAGTTAGTTAAGTTCAGTGCCGCATTAAACCAGGCGGCTGAACGAACCCGCTGGAGGCATATTGTTCTCCAAGTAAAATGAAGCTACGATCCTCGGCAATGAGGATCGTGGCTTCATTTTACTTGGTGCGCATGCTTATGCGTGCGCTCACATATGTGCTTGCAGGTTGTTAGGGTTTTTTTTCGCGAAATATTGCTAATTAAACGATCTAATAGAATTGTATACTATGGACTTCCACAAAGTAACGCCTGATTCTATTAACTTTCTTCGTTTTCAAACCTTATTTTCCTCCTACTTTATATAAACTTGTTTTCTTTTTAACGAATTGAGTTGTCCACAAGCAACCCGTCCACTGCTTTCAAGCGAAACAAACATAAAGATGCGAAGTTTAAAATATTTACACGTGCACCGTTAAAAAATGTTGTTGTTTTTTTCTGTTCCGTCTTCACTGGTATCGGACATTTTTCGTACCGTAAAGGGATTTTTAAAACGGGAAAGGAATGTTCCGACGAGACAAAGCTCTTCGTCGGAAGCGTAACCCCGATCGTAAATGTCAACGGTACCTAATTGTATCGTTAAGTGCACACACAAACAGTTGAAAGCGATAATGACGCATTAAGCACAATTAGAAAACAAGCTTTTTAGGAGATATACCAAACATGGCATAACAAGTGATTACTGCAAAGAGACGAATAAAATTCGTTTTGTGCTCTAGTTTAGTTTTTAGTTAGTAGGTGTATCTAGTTTAGTTTTTAGTTAGTAGGATAGGCAATGTTATTGGAACGTGGGCGTACATAGAGGGGGAGCCAGGTGGGCCGTGCTCACCCCAGGATGTTGGATTACTAAACACTCAAGAAACTTTGTTGTAGGGTCCCAGGCCCCTGTGGTAAACAACCGTAATCCGCGTAAGATTAGGTATTACTATAATAATAAATTAGTTACTGCTGATATTTTCTAATTAACGAACTATTTTGAGTAATTTGTTTAATTTCTCTATTAACCTAAGTTAGAATAAAAGATAGATCACGGTATTGTTACACATTTTTACAATTCATTCGACGGATACATTGTACGTATCCTATTTGATATTGAAAGATTTATATACAGATATCTAAACAGTCTCGAATCAAGTGAAGTTGTAATGTTATATGTGAAAGTAATGTATATATGACGTTATTTGTACAATGCAAATTCAATTTTAAGTCTACATCACAAAATACTTGTTTTTTTTTCAAAACCACATTTAGCATGACAAAGATTATGATGAACATTTTTTTTCTATCAAGTTATATAAATGCATAAATTGCGGTAGTACCGCGGACGTTTTTGAGACGCTGATTGTGTAGCTACGGTTCTTTGTATATGAATGACTATCAAAAAAATAAGAATCTCTCTTCGTACGCTATTCCAAGTCAGTAGATCAAAATGGTTTCTGCCGGGCTGTGAGATGATGCGATGCTATAAATTACGAAATCAAGGCGCCGGCGGCCAGTAGCGATTTGGCACTGATCGACCTCGCCCGAACTAGATTTATCGTCCGTAATAAACGCTACAGCGAACTCCGCACTCGCTAGGATGAGGCCTGTCGCACACGTACGACTAGACGACTAGTTTCCGAATACACTTTCAAGCAGCTAATTCTGCTGAATATGACCGAAAGTGTGTGCCTTGTAAAGGATTATGAATGCAAGCAGAGCATTCGATCGGAAACTGTACTGTAAACCGAGTCGGAAATCGTATGTGTGCGGCAGGCCTAATGCTTTGGCAAGTCCTCGAATGCAATGTATAGTTATAACCCGCTCGTGGAGGATCTATTTTCGTTTGTTTTCAGTTAGCACGCACGTGTATACGATAGGCCTTATGGGTTTCAATGTGTTATTTAACGACGGCTAAAAACAATATTTGAGCAGCGAAAATATAGATCGAATATTTCGTTTTGAAACATATTCGTACTTTAATAAGAAGCAAACTAATATCGTCCATATAAAACTAAACACTTGATCTATTGATTAATGATGAAATCATTATAACTCATCATCAACTGTCGCCAGCGGTATTTTCGGAACGGTACGACTTAGATACCTTCAAGAAGAAAGCCTATTATATGAGGTAGGGTCATAGGCCGGCAACGCTCTTGCAACTCTTCTGGTGTTTCGGGGGTCCATGGGCTGCGGTAATCACTTACCATCAAGTGAGCCGCTTGCTCGTTTGCCACCCTCTCTCTATATTTTTAAAGGTGGTAGAGTATAACATCCTTTCACAGCTTTTGCTGCACTTTTACGGCCACTCAGGGGAAGTACCACCGCCCTTTGTATAGTCAGCATAAAATATAGTATGCACGACTTTTAGGGATGCCGGATGGCCATGTCTACCCTTTTCCCACTCCTATCCTCTCCAAATCCTTAATCCCGACCCAT
>JAOCPS010283796.1:0-13166 GCA_025505425.1 Graphium colonna | reverse complement strand
CCAATTTCCCAGGTTCACAAAGCGCTCTAGACTCTCCGGATGTTGTGTGTTTGTGGGTGACAAGATCACTTACCATCAGGTGAAGCGTCTGCTCGTTTGTCTTCCTTTCCATAAAAGAAAAAAATACCGTTTATAGGAGGCAAACGAGCAAGTAGCTCACCTGATTATAAGCGATCACCCCTGCCTATGTACTGCTGCAACACCAGAGGAGTTACAAGAGCGTTGCCCCTTAAAGATAGAAATAGGCTCTTTTCTTGTAGGTCCCTTACTCGAATCTAGGGTTGCCACCTGTTTTTTTTTATTTATGGTAACTATATTCTATACTTTACGAGAACAATATAATGCGCGATGTTTTCTAATCTTAATTCCTTATGTAATACAAGAATATTACTTGTAAAAAGTATTAAGAAATGAAGACAAAGGACAATGAACATTTTTATATGAAATACCGTAGAAAGCTGCATCAGGTTCAAAGACTTGCATTTCTTGTGTTAGTTTGCAGACTAGGCTTATTATATTAACTCCTACAGAAGTTCTTTTCGTAAAGAAAACTCGGGTCTCGAAAACATTAGATAGAACCGAAAAATCGATTCATCAAAAATATTTTCTAATGCATTCTACATCTTTATAACAGATTGTGTAACCGTCATGTTGGTAAAGCAAAATTCATACTTTTGTACTTTAAATTGAATACCCGGTTTGAAAATTAAATCCATCAAGCGTAATCTTTAAGATATTATATTAATAATTACTACATAATTTTGATCTTTATGCATGAGAATTTTTGTTGCCACTTTTAGGCATTGTCCGATTGAGAAATATAATTTAACCAAAATATTAAATTTAAATAAATCGTACTTCATTTTTACGCTATATAGTTTTCTTCAATCTTATATATAATCAATGTACTTTTACCAAAAAAAAGGTGGCAACCCTAGTCGTTTAGGTCCGGAAATGCATAGTTCTACATAGGAACTGCAGAAAGCTTAATGCAAATTGTCCCCTACCAATGCGCTCTTAATCGACTCGAACGTCACTCGAATTGCATAAGCTCTCGATTTAACTTCATTACATAGCTGTCAAAGCGGATAATTCCTGCATGACGTAACCGGAGAATGGTCAACCTTACATCATAGTTAATTACCATTTATTTACCGGAATCCGGTGACCCACTCGTTTCCAGTTTGGACAATCGCTTTGATATGCCGTGACACTTTTACCGAATGGATTTGTTAAAAGGTTTGCGAATTCTTTACAATATTATATAAATTATAGAATACATTTTACGATGTGCGATCTTTTATTTTAATAAAACTATTAGATTGTTATACATTTGACAACAGACTAATTTCGTAATTCAAAATATAAGATAAACTCTACTAGCCGAACCGGTTATAGTATTTTTGACAATAAATAAGTACTCGTGAGTATAAGTAAAGATATTTCATTTCATTTCATTTCATACATTTAAATGTGCTGACAATAGTACAATAATAATTTCAATACATAAATTATAAAACACGCTTTACTGCACTCACTCTCGTGCACGATCATGCAGACAAAACCACCACCAAGCGATAATGTTACCAGGACCATGCAGAATCCCTCACCAGCATGCAGGTTGTAGAGGCAACATCCTGAGGATACTCCGGTGTCGGGGCGAAACGTGCGTCGAGTGTGAGAGTGAGAGAGAAAAAGAGCGAGTAAGTCAAAAACAATGTCAAATAAAAAATAGTAATAATAAAGCAACTGCCTACATAGAAAAATGGTAAAATTCAAATAACTTCCTATCTTCTTTACTTTTTAACTAAGTTATTTATATAGCAAACATTCTGAGCGGATTTTATTTGGCACGCAGATAGTATTGATTACATATAAAGGGGAGATTTCACAAAACCCCATAGAAAAAAATCGCACGATCTTGGTGGCCAGTTGAGATCAGAATTTAGTGAGATATGGCGCTTGTTTTATGATGAGCGGATTATTTTATGCGCGGTGTGGCTGGTTGCGCCGTCCTGCTGAAACCACATGTTGTCCAGATTTATGCCGTCCAGTTGAGGGCACAAGAAGTCCGTTGCCATATTCCTGTAACGAATGCCGTTCACAGTCACTGCAATTTCGGCCTCATTTTCAAAAAAGTAAGGGCCAATCACGCCGCCTGACCAAAATCCGCATCAGACAGTTACTCGTTGTGGATGCATTTGTTTCTCATGGATTGCATGAGGATTTTCTGAATCCCTAAATCTACAATTTTGTGTATTCACGAAGCTGCAAATGCGCTTCATCGGAGAAAATGACTTTTTCAAAAAATTGGCATCGACTTCACTTTGCTCCATTATCCATTAACCGAATTGCCGGCTCTTTCTGTGGTCTGCTGGTTTAGCTCCTGAGTTAACTGAATCTTGTACGCATGAAGGTGAAGGTCTTTATTCAAAATTGGCTGCGTAGTGCTTCGTGAAATTTGAAGTTGTTGAGAACGATGACGAATTGGTGTTTTCGGCTTTTCGGCGACACTCTCGTTTACAGCAGCAATGTTTTCAAGAGACCGACCGGTACGGTGAAGGCAAAGGATTCTTAGTAACCATTATCGACCCAGTTTCTTCAAATTTTTTGACCACTCTTCGAATGGTTGATACATTAGGTGCAATTTCTCGGCTGAAAATTTGGCGAAGTTTGAGAGCGGTTTCAGCGAAACTTTCCCCATTTTTGTAATGATAATAAATTGTTTTCACAATTATATCGCGTTGTTATTTCGCGCTCCATTTTTAATAATCGGAATAAACAGAGGTGACAGCTGTCAAATTTTAGAGTTACCACTTGCATGAGAAAAAGTGCACTATAACTGATACCCTTTAGTCTAACACTGTAAACTATAATAATAAGTGAAATAAGAAGTCCATGTGTGTGAAACCACTGGTAACCGTCTAGTAAAAAATAAAATTAAATAAATTAACATTTAATAAAAAAAAATCTTATGGTCATTTCCAGGGTACATGTAGCAATCCCTTACATTGAAAGCCGTACTTGCATTACTGTATAAAGTAGCAAGATGAGAGCTTCGCTATTGTTTCTTTAGTGTCTTGAAGAAATTCATTTATATGAATTGTGGCAGACTAGAGTAAAATATATTGTTTTATACACATGCGTTATATTTTGAAGGCAGTGGTTTTAAAAGGATTGGCTGCGTGTGAGGCAAAAATTTCATCATCTTGTTCTGCGGTAGTGGCACCTTCTTCCTTCCTTCGGTGATTCACAGAGAAATCACCTGATTCTTCCTACCGTATCAAAAATTATATACATGTTCTCTGGAATAAACATTAATTACAGTAAATAAAATGTTTTTTGTTGCATTTCATAAAATTTTATTTAAGATTTTCCATAACTTTTTCTAGTTTCATGTAGCTGGCAAATAAATATATAAAACAAACTGGATTTAACCGAGGATTAAATCTATTTTCATAAACTAATAATGTTAACAGTCATGACCAATATAATATAACAGTAACGATTAATCCTAATTATTTAGACTTATAATTTTTTGTCTTAGTGTTATGCAAAGTTTCAAAATTATTTTAAGTTTCTAGGTAGACATCTGTTATCCATTCCTGCCTAGAAATTCTCAGAAGTTTGTTAATCTATTTCTAAAGTTGCATTACAAAGGAAGTAGGAAAATAAATAGAACTAATAAGTAGTGAGCGTCAGGAATAGACCGCTCTCTATTCATGATCATTGCAAACCGGTCAACTTCAATCTCAACGATTTGCGATATTTCCAAAACCAGCCATAGACAACACAACGTGAGTCGTCAGTTACGTTTTTTATACCATTTATAGAAAATTAACGACCGATGATATTTTGTTTATTGATGAATATCATGATTTAATGCTTATTATCCTATTTTAGACTGAGACAAATTCAAAAGCAAAAAAATCATAAAAGTTGGTCTGATGTTACAAATGCATAACTAACACGACTTTGAAATAACTATTCATTTAATTTATAAATTAATATGTGAACAGTTACCAGAAATCGAATTGAGCTTCCTCATAAAAATCAAAAATCCCTTAATATGATGATTTCAATCAAAATTTTTATAGTAGTAAGAACCCGAAAATATGTAAAAAAACACTGATCGATTCTCCAGTCAGCCGTTCAATCCCTCTCTCATAGCCACTTGTATTCAGAGCAACGATTCGCTCTTTTTGTCACAGCCGTTGCTTGGGCTGTGGTTTGTAGGGCGCATGCGCACGATTGGTTCAACTTTAAACTCAAATCCTAACAATGATTGGTTCAAATCTAACCACCTTCAGAAAAGGAGGAGGGTTCTCAATTCGGATCTTTTTTAGTTTTTTTATGTATGTTTGCTCATATCTCCGTCATTTATAAAACGATTAAAAAAATCTATTTTTATCTTTTTATGGGACTTTTTCGGAAAAAAAGCCTGATGGGGTTTTTGTCCGAAATAATTATTACTTTCAGAAAAATCGGTTAAGTAGTTCGTTTTTTGAAATCAAAATAACGAAAAAGATACGTTTCGAAAGTACAATTTTTGGAAGGCGAATTCGTTTATAGTATTTATAGTTAGTTATATAGTGTTCCCACTGATGCGGGGCGGTATGTTCAATACTTTAATAAAACTTTAATAAATTTAATTAAAACATATGTGCTACTGATGTTTCTAATCTTTGACATAGAATTGTTCTCTAGACAAATGTTGTAAATTTATATTTACAAATGGTGCAAAAGAAAGCTTTCTCAATTATGTATTGTAAAATGACTATAAATAAATCATTTCATGTATTTCTGTAATCAAAAATATTACAAGATGTCATAGAACCCTCCTATGGTTATTTTGTTGTACATTTATATTATTTAATAGCACACAATTGTTTTCAATAATATGTGTTCTATAAAGCTGACTTCTCAATCATGTATTCTAAGATGTCTCTTTAAGTTAACTTTTTGTGTACATCTGTACTCGCAAATATTACAAGAGAAAGGTTTTTCGCCTGTGTGTGTTCTCATATGATGATTTAAATCACCTTTTTGTGTACATCTGTATTCGCAAATGTTACAAGAGAAAGGTTTTTCACCTGTGTGTGTTCTCATGTGTTTTTCTAAATTATGCTTATGTGAACATCTGTACACGCAAATGTTACAAGAGAAAGGTTTCTCGCCTGTGTGGATTCTCATGTGTTTTTTCAAATTATGCTTATGTGAACATCTGTACACACAAATGTTACAAGAGAAAGGTTTTTCGCTTGTATGTGTTCTCATGTGATCCTTTAAATGGGCTCTATGTGTACATCTGTACGCGCAAATGCTACAAGAAAAAGGTTTCTCGCCTGTGTGTGTTCTCATGTGATATTTTAAATGAACCTTTTGTGAGCATCTGTAGTCGCAAATATTACAAGAGAAAGGTTTCTCACGTGTGTGTGTTCTCAAGTGGTTTTTTAAATGGTGCTTATGTAAACATCTGTACTCGCAAATGTTACAAGAGTGAACTTTAGTAACATTGTGCATTTTTAAATGACTTACTATGGAAATCTGGCGATTCGTTTTGAATGAGCATATATCACAACAGTACATTTTTGACAATAAAGACTTTACTGTATCTGCTTTGATTAGCTGGCTACCGCTTACCAAAGTTTTAGTCGTTTTCATACAATTTGCAATGTGGTCAATTAATAAGTCCTTAGTGGAGAATTGTTTACGGCACTCATCACATTGAAATTTAACAATGATTGTGTTTATTACGGATGTTTGAGGACTGTTGATATTTTGTTCTTGTGTATCTTCGTTGTAAATCGAGTTTTTAATTTTTTGTTCGTTGCGCACTACATTTGTTTTCCTGTTATCCCATTTTTTTTCAGATTTCTTATCAACTTTTGCATCTTTATTGTTAATAATTGACTTATTTCCTTTAAATTTTATTAATGTGCCCTTCTTTTTCTTCAGATTTCTCCTAGATTTCATGTTAATATCGTCGGCTTTGCCATTGTTAAAAGAAGTTTTATTTGTTTTTAGAATTTGGATTAAATTAGCCCGGCGAGGATAATTTGTTACTCCTTTCTCTTTTTGTATTATACACATATTTTCTGAAAACAAAAAAAAAGTTTTTCTTAATGAAAATGAAATGTTGTTGTGGTAAGTTAGTTTGGTAGTGATTACTTATTAAGGCAAACTGCTTTGAACACTTCTTGCTCATCGTAACTATGAAAAAAGGAATAGTAAACTAGTATTCAAATGATCTATATAGTATTAAACTGCTTTCAAAACTGTGTCAAAGAGAAGAATTATAGTATTTCTACTGTTACCTGGAAATGCTTATTATATATCACGTCCCGAAACTTTTGGAAACAGCTATCGTGATATCAAAAAAAATCCTATAATTTGTTTCAGTTTAAATATAACTTTTAAGCGTATCTATAGTCAGAAAAACATTCAATTTTGATGAAATTCAATGCGAATGCATTGGCATAAATTTGCAGCAGATCAAATGTTTGCCAAACAGATATATGACAATACCGAAATTGTACAAAATAGGATATTTGCAAATTGGCTGCCATAGAAGAGCAACAGTTCGGTAAATCGTTGTGTTACTATGTGTCTCTAATTATCTTGATTCATTTAACTACATCTTCGATTAAATAAAATTGTGATCAGGAATTAAAACAGTTTTATTCTCACAATTAAATATATTTATTTAATCAAAGAATTAACAATCATTGTCTACATTTATGCCATTTCATTGGAGGGTCATTTATGAATCCCTTTATACTTAAGTCATAAATTAATCTATCCCTGTAAACAACATTAAGAGCCCGTTCACAAAATTGCAACGCTCGAGTTTAGTTAAAAAACTTACACGTCGTCTATTTACATACACGACCCCACCAGCGCTAGCCGCCTAAGCAGCCTCTCCTCGGGGGTAACCCCCCTCTCCTCGCAAGTAAGGCGCACCGGAACAGCGAGTGCAATTTGGCCCCAAGTGAGCGCCCGAGGCCTTGGAAGCCAGGATAGTAAGTATCACAAGCCTCCCAGCCCCCGCGACTGATACGGTGCAGCGCTCTAACGCACACCCGAAAACGGCCGCAGAAGGCAGAAATCCACCACCTATGACCCCTCAACGCCCTATCCGCAGCGGCGCAGCCCCGACAAGTTGCGGAGGATAAGGAGAGCGGCCTACGATCTACCGACACTCCTCTTCCCCGGCGGCTCCCTCTTGGTCGCAGAGGCCAGGCAACAGTGGCTGCAGGTTCAAGGCCACCTGGCCAGACCTTCACGGGCCAGGGGCGAGGCAGACGCATCCACCTGACCCCGCAACCTCTCCAGCACGCATCGAAGGTGGACTCTCACCTCGAGCGGCCCTTTCGACTGACCATTCCTCACCGGTCGGTCATGGGTTCCTCTTAGCTTCACCGCAGGTTGCACCACCCCGCGACTACGAAACCCTCCGCTACGACAAGGCGGGTCGGAGGAGATAATAACGCATTCGTAACTTAAGTCGTCGTAAGTTGCGGCAAGCGAAAAAGTGGCACAGATTCGTTTCAAACGGGCGCTCAGTCCCGACAGATTTCATGTCATGATGGGGCGAATTATTTATAGATAATCACCTAGGAACCCCTGCAAGGACGGGGCGTGGAGATGAGTATACTCCTCCAATGCTGAAGCGAAAGGTTCGACCACTGAGGAAGTCTCGTATCATGCATACGAGACGATCCGGTACATAGATCTTATACAACTTGTATATGAGCCCGTTATGACTAACGTGACCAGACGTCCCATTTTAAACGGGACTGTCCCGCCTTACAATTACGAGTCCCGGTATCCCCGAAAAGGACTGTGGGACGCAAAATTGTCCCGTTTTCCGAGACTGCGCTAAATTTTGAGTAACCCGTCGCCGTGATATGACGTCCGAAACAACCGGAACCGGAGCTAGCAATGGTGTGCGAGAGCGAGACCGGTTCATATTATAATGCCCGACAGCTCATGGGCCATTATAAAATCAACGTAAGAAATAGATTGAATGTATCATTTGGACCGGGCGGTTTCCTACTAAGCTGGGCATTTAGATTAATTCGCTTGTGCAACGTGCGTGAGGTACGCGCGGGAGAGGTCCGACAGCGTACCGCAACAACATGTAGCGACGTGCATGCTTGTCAGTTCTTGTTGATACTCAGGAGAGATAACACGTTAGTGCGTTGAGTTTTTCTCACAAAATATCGGAATCCGTAGAAATCAAATATCTAATCTAAAATTAGCGAAAGGAAAAATACTTAGTTGTTTATTCGCGATGAGTATTATTCAATGTTGACCAAAGGTGCAAGTGAACAAAGACAAGCACGGAAGCAAGACACCTAAGGAATATCAACGACTCTCGATATAACGTTTGATATCGTTCACGAAACTCACATGGAGGTAGAAAACGTATGATGAAGGGCTCAAATTGAAATATAAAAACGTTACTAATAATTTGTGGCTCTGTATTTGTCTTTCTGTGAACCTGTGGTTAAGCCTATCAAAAGTAGTGAATTTAACTTACGATACCAAATTGACTTGATCGACATGCAAATATAAGCAGGTGGTAATTTTAAGTTAATCATGGTTAATCAAGACCATCTCACCAAATTTGTGATTATCAAGCCACTACAAACAAAGCGAGCCCAAGAAGTTGCATATCATTTGCTGGATATTTTTACAACATATGGAGCGCCATGCATTTTACATAGCGACAATGGCAAGGAATTCATTAATAAAGTTATTGTCGAACTATGCCAAATGTGGAGTGAACCAAAAATAGTACATGGCAAAAACCGGCACAGCCAATTACAGGGCTCAGTAGAAAGAGCTAATTAAGATATAGAAAAGATGGTTTCGAGGTTGGAGACGAATAAATCATAAAATGATCAGAAGGGTTAAAAATTATACTGTTTATGAAAAAATAGAGCTTACCATTCCAGCATCGACCGCAGTTGAAGATGAAGCTGTGAAAGTGTTTGGCTGCAAACCCAAAGTTAGCTTAAAATAAGTCTTATCATCATTTGCCGTGGTGCCACAGATGATAGCTGAAGATGACCTTGAGGTAATGTTAATAGATGGTGATTCCGATGAAGTTCAAAATATAAGTAGTGATGGAGCTGATGATGCAGAAGACGAAGACGACAACGACGCATACGACTTCCAGCCCATCAACAGCCTGCTTCTGACGAAATGATCAGTGAAGAGGAAAATAAAATGTCAGCGTCTTTACTGAACGACGTTTCAAGGCAAATTGAACAGACTCGTAATGCGGTTAAGGTATCTACTTGAAAAGCCGAAAAAATGTTGCCACGTTTAAATGCAAAATTTCCTGTTGCAGAAATAGACCAAACTGTTCGAGTAAGAGTACCAGATGTAGATCTAGACAATACTGATAGCCGTAATATTATTGCAATAATTATTTTTTATATATTAAACCAACTGCATTCCAGAAATGAATTTACTGTGTGTAAAAAAAGTTCATTTAAATTGATGACGTTTCAAAAGTTGATATAACTCTTCGAGAGCGTGCTCGAAAAGACTCGCATTTTGACGAACAAGGCTTCTTCCATCACAATAGCACTGGTGACTGCTATTAGCGTTGTAAATGCAAGAAATCAAAAATTCTTTGCAATTAAAAATGTCATAAAAGTTAGACGTGCAAAAATAAATAAGCTTTAGGTAATTACATTATTTCATTAACATAAGATTTTAAAAATTTATTCTGCATTATTGGGAATCTTCAGTTAATGCCAGATATTTTATCCAGATTTTTAATATTTAGAATCAGTATTAATATTCGTACCCAAAACATTTGATTATTGAAAATTATTTTATTAAAATAAAGGTAAGGTAACTTAAGTTATGTTATTACATTTAGTTATTAAGTGTATTTTATACTAATATGTTAAATAGTTTTATGTTCCTTACTATAAGAATGCAGTGTTCCCAACTTAGGGGTTTCCCCCCCAAATTTTGGGGGAAAAAAGTGAAAATTGAAATTATTTAATGTGAAAATTTATGATTTTAAAAAGTCAGAATCTGATAAAAATGATTAGTACCTTGAAGTTGTCGAAAATTTATAAATAAATAATTTGAAAAAAAAATGTTTCATTGAATGAAAGTTATTGATTGGTTAAAATGTATTGTTTGTTAAATTATATTTTATTATTTATTAATTATTTTCTCCGCAATATCTATTTTTAAAAAGTTTAGGGGTTTTTTACCTGGGCTTTAGGGGAATAATTTATATAGAGTTAGCAACACTGTAAAATATTTTTGTGTTAAAAAAAAACACTTCACGTGTTTTATCATTTTGCTCTAAATTTTAAAAAAAATAAATTAATATAACTTTATACTTACCTATGTAATTACGTTAAATTGTTTTATTTTTTTTGTACTTTTATGCTTAATAGATTTTTTGTTTTTCCCTTTAAAAATTTTAAATGTTTTAATTTAAACAACTTTACGGATTTTATCGCGGTTTATTTATAAATTTTTTATCACCCGACGTTTCGAACCCTTTACAGCGTTCATGGTCACGGTAGTTCGATACGATTGTATTGAGAATTAATACGATAAGACCTAAAAACAAATCATTTTGAATTAATCACTAGCGGACCTAGCAGATGAACTGTCCTTTCCGGATTTCAATAAAATCGACCCAGTAGTTTAAGAACCAATATAATATAATAAATATTAATATATTCTCAATACAATAGTTTATATAAAATCGATTAGTATATTTAAAATTCTATGAAATGGAGTTTATAACCTAAAATAGAAAAACTAACAGAACTTGACTTAAATACTTAGTAGTATTCAGAATGTAGATACAATGTCTAACAAGTTTTGATATTGATGTTCAATACTGATACGGGTCGATGACCTCCCCGCATGTGTTGTCCATGCTTCGTTTATTTATTGTAATATTTGGTCAAAAGCCAGCATAGCAACAATTCAGATCTATTATCTATAACTTTTTTATTTTGATACTTATATGATTATTACGAGAAGACCCCCAAGAAGCATAATTACAATTTACCAATATGTGTCTTATATCCACATTTTTAACATTTGAGAAACACATAATCAACTGGAAATAATAATAGTTATTATAAATTATGAAAATATACTCACCTGCAGATGTTAATCTAACATTTTCAATATGTGTCCTTTTGCAGCTATGTCGCAAAAAAAAATAATATGTTCGCTCACAAATTAACGCGGATCGGAAAACAAAAAACCAGTAATTACTTCAGAACAGAAAAGCAATTTTTAAAAAAAAAATATTGATAGCTACAATTTTTCAACGATTTGCAAGCACAATGACGGGCTTTAAATTATACACGCCGCTCTTTGATCTAATTACGATCAAACAAAATTAAAAAAAAAAGTCTAAAACGTGATATAACACTAAAATAAGGATTGTTCGTAAAAAAGATTACTCAATGAAGAAAAAAATCATGCAATTTTAGATATGAAAACACTTTTGAAGAAATTTAGGACAGAATAAAAGAAATTAGTTTATTCTTGACCATAGACAAATCTATTACACCTTAGTCAGTGGAAAGTCTAGTTTAAGTATAAAATGAAAATGGTTGCAGGTTTATTTTTCGGTAATCCTTTTAAAGTATTAAACCAGCACAGACTAGTTATTACTATGCAAATGAATGAAAGTTCACATATTCCCTGAAAATTAACAGTATGTACATAATAAAACGGCTTTATAAAATTATTGTCCATGCACATAGGAAAAATACCAAATAATGACGAAAACTTAGTAAAATAGAAAGGGCACTTTACTCTATTAGTTTTGATTTTTTCAGATTCCATTCACATGGACTTGCATGTGGTCCACGAGTGATTGTTCAGCGAAGCGTTGAAATTAAGTCTTACCAAAGCCAATTATAAAAGTCTTTACCAGAAGGCAACATCAACTTCTCGTGAAATATCCCAATCGTTATCCAAAAATCATCTATTAAAATAACTTTCGAACAAACTGGTTGATGCACGAATTTACGTTAAACCATTAGGTTTGCACTGGGTATATCTAGTTACATCTTCAAGGCGAAAAAAAATATCGAAAAATTACCTTGCATAGCATAGCTCGCTAGATCATCATTACGTTAGTATATCGAAACCTAAATTCGCAAACCAGCTAACTCCATTTCAATAATTTCATTCAGGTCACCATAAAAATTACAATATTTTCAAACTATTTACATACAAAAGAATATTTTTTTTCATGTGGGGAAAGAATTTTTATGACATTAGATTTAAAAAAGAATGCAAAATATGTCTGCCAACTGTACGTTTTTGACAAAAGTGGTGTAAGCTGATTTACAAATTAAGGTATCGATATGTAAAAACATTATCAGATGGCATCATGATTTTTTTTGTTTACCCGACGACCGAGTTGTACTCCCCCACCCCAAAGAAAACCCTACACCTGCTTAGAAACTACAAACAACTTCACATTAAATTTATATCCCATCTGGTAATGAAATATTCCTTTTACAAAAGGATATTTACACTTTACTCCACTTACATTTTACTATATCAACCTAATTACATTACTAAACCCAACACCAGCTCCAACTTTTTCGACCACAACTTTCCAACATCTTTAGAGCATAATCAAGGAAAGCCATTCAGAAATATAGATCAGGCCATAATAAAATCTCTTATTTAATATAAGTTATGTGATGCGAAGACTCAGTGGCCCGGATAACAGCGGACCTTTACAGTCTCCATTCCACGGAGACCTAAACAGGAAGATTTTATAAAACAACCCCAAAACTCGTAGAACGTTCAAGAGTAAAGAAATCGCGGGATGTGGTTTTCGAGAAAAAATATATATAAATGTCTCGGGAGTGACTGCAGAAATTTATTCAGGACCTTCATACTTTGGGCAAAGGAGCATGGTTTAAACTGAACATGGTAAAAACTGCTGGGTACGAAAACGGTGCTACCTTCATCACAAAATATTTTTTTCTTATTAATTTCTTAAACTTATTTGTTTCATTCATACTCCTATAACACTAAAAGCATATCGATATATTGGGTGGAGTTATAAAGTATGTCGATAAATAGTGTACACCATTAGCTATCGAACCCGCAGGTCGGGAGTTCAATGAACTTGT
>JAOCPS010283577.1:0-13169 GCA_025505425.1 Graphium colonna | reverse complement strand
TTCAGTTTTTACGCAGAGCGACTGGCATCCGACCTCCGCAACCCAAAGGGATAAGCTGAATTCGAAGGATGGATTAGCTGTCAGGATATTTGAAGGCACTGACATTCTGTAACGACTGCCAAATATGTTCTTGACAAACGAGACCGACTTTTTAAATGCCCATCCAACGCTTAGTTCATCTTTCTTTTCAGACAATCGAATGATCAGCCCGCATTGCCCTAATCCAACCAAGAAAAAACAACACAAAGTCGTTATCAGTCGTAGTCTATTAGGGTTTTGGCACTTGAACTCTCTTTTGCTGTGATTGTTTCAAGAGAGTAGTATAGGACTACCGCCTTCATATCCTAGTGGTATAGACCCTTGCTTTGTAAACCAGAGTACGTGGGTTCGAACCCCGGGAGGTATTATTACATCGTCCTGTGCCTGATCTCTCCGGTCGTGTGGGATATCCGTCCCATCGGGTTATGAGAGTAAAAGACCAGAGTGCACCTGTGTTTGCGCGTACACTTATGCACTATAATATTTCCTGCGTAGTTAGCTGATCTCAAATCAGAACTTTTTTTATTAATCATAGGCAGTAGGTTGAATTATATGAGTATTTCATATGTAGTCCATTTCAATTACAGATATTTTAAAAGGCAATATTAATATATTCGTTTACTTTATCCCAACTGTTACTAGAACACGCTGTATATAGATGTGTTCATTATTCTTTCGTGAAAATAAAAAAAATAATAAGTAGATCTTAATTCAATATAAAACATACGCTACCAATAAATAAATCCAAAAAAGTTTTTTTCAGAGATTAACAAATAAAAAGTCTGACGCGTTTTCAAGGTGGAAAATCATAACATCTTTTCACAGCTTTAGTTGCACATCCACAGCCGCGTTCGCCCGGAGAATTACCGCGGCACTTTACAAAGGTTGACAACGCACTCGCGACTCTCCGGATGTTGCGACGGGATCGCTTACCATCAGGTGAACCGTCTGCTCGTTCGTCTTCCTTTCCATAAAAAAGTATCTAAATATATGTGTAAATAAACCGTTGCCTTTTTAATGTAGCGTACAATTAATCTTTTAGGCTATTTTAAAATTTACTTTATACCTATGTATGTTACACCATCAGTTCATTTACTTGCTCAATTTTAAAAGACATTTGTTTTTACCATAAAAATCGTGTTCATAGTATTATAAGAGTTTACTTTAATCAACTACCTGGTATTACTCTTAGCAATAAAAAACATATATTAAACGAAAATTTTCAACATTTTTTGAGTCTACATTAAATCCATTAATTACGTCTAAATTATCTGCCGTTCTCTTCAAAATGACACATAAAAGACTAACAAGTCAAAAGAATTTAAAGCCATTAGTTACTTTTCGTTTGTCTGCCATATCTGGACATATCAAGAGACAAACATCACAATAAAAGTAAAGTAACAGCCTATTTGTTAAAATTATCCCACTGCAGGACTAAGGCCTCCTCTAGACAGAGGATGTAGGACATAGTCCACCACGCGGCCCGAGTGCGGATTGGTGGACTTTACATATCTTAGAAATATTATTTCTTAAATATACTGTTTTCCTCACGATGTTTTCCTTCACCATAGAGCACGTGGTAAAACAACACTTTAAATTGCAATTTCATTGGTGCCGGCACCGGGGATCGAACTCAGAATCGCCTCGATTAGACAGAATTCAAGGCGAGCGCCCGGACACTGAGCTACTACTGCTCAAATAATAATCTTTACAAACCCCGAAAAATAATCTTAATTAATTTCTCTAACAGCACTGTCGTGACAGGAAAAGTTCCAACAGTGATACCAACACAAACACGTTAAAACCCACTAAACTATCACCCGATTCATTATCCATCGAAGGTTTTCCGCAACAACATCATCAAGCAACTGAACACAGCAGTCAATGTAATATACACACTGGAATATTCTCGAAAGATAGATCTTTCACCAGCAATGATGAATGATGTCTCACGTCGCAGGGTTGGCACGATAGTTGCGATTCCGGAATTAATGTGGGCTCCCCCGCTTCGTTAAGTCTTTGACAAGGAACGTTCGAGAAACGGCTTGTCATCCCTAATGGAATAAACAGAATGAAACGTCAGCCGAATGAGTTGCAGCCATCTGAACCTAACTTTAAATATCTCTAATGTAAGTAGAGTAATAAAAAATAATATTTGTGAGGGACTCTCCTACAACATCTTTTCACAGCTTTAGCTGCACCTCCACAGGCGAGGAAGTGCCACCCACCACCCTTTATGAAGTCGGCATAAAACAAAGTATGCATGACTTTTGGGGGGCCGGATGGCCATGTCTATCCTTATATTTTTCTCTCCAAATCGTTAATCCCGACCCCATCTTATCCAATAAACCTATTCTATCCAATTCCCCAGGTTGACAACGTACTCCCGAGTCTCTGTATGTTGCGCGTATCTATGGGCGACGGGATCAACTCGTTTGTCAAGCGTTGCTATACAACGAAGTAAGACAGTTTTATTATCAGTTAGCTAAGTAGCTGCTGACTACAGCTTTACTCGCAATATTAAGCTGTTAAATAGTTAAACGGTAATATAGACCTATACTGCATAATATTTTTTTTTCTTCTATGCGTCATATGAATATGGAACATATACCAGATTTTAAGTGAAATCTACACAAATACAGCTGTTAAAACCGCATCTAATTTCGAGCAGAAGTTTTTAATGCGCGTACAAACTTACACACAGACAGACAGAATAAAATTGTAATATGTCTCATAATGATTTTATAAATTACATAACCTATTTATTATATTATTTATTTTTAAACATCTTCAGTGTATACATGTCGGCTAGTTATTTATCGTATGTACAAATTATTTGGTACATTATTCTTTTATCATATAAATATATCTATATATATATATATCTGCCTATAGACAACAGATGTCTCCTGGCATGTTATTTTAAGAAAAGATAGACTAAATAACTTAATTCTAACGTAACATCATCATATGATGTAAACCCATATCCGGAAAATATAAAAAAAATTCAAAGAAAATCGTGTAACACATAACAGACCTCCTTAATAACCAAAATTGCGACGTTGATTCAACTTTACCGAACACGAAAACGGAAATTGACAACCGCATAAAACCGGTTAAACCGCAGTGAATGTAAACAAAAAGCCGAAGTCAATCTCCAAATTGCCCCGCGACCGTAAAGTCAACCCTCCTTAATCCAATAACACCCTGTACATGTCAACGTTTTGCTCTTTCTTTGACCTGATCACCACTTAACGAAGACCCCCGACTTTGTACCACAAACTAAGAAACAATACAAGCGCGGGAGCTCAAGCCGAATGGACGCAGCAATACCAACATAACGATAATCGGGGCATAGACAAGGATCGCATTTTTTATTTCAAAAAAGGAACGCACGAAGAACATAATCCATTTAGTCGCGTGCCGCGCAAATGCCTGGCCGTTAAGGGAGCGTTGGCAAGATCAAAAAAAGCATTCGCGTTTCGAACGTCCGCATTTTTCGACTAGTCGGCGGGGGGAGGGCGTTCGAAATTTAAAATGTGCTCAAATTCAATTCGCATTTCCGCTAGGGATGCACCGTTTGTAGATTACCAATGTATGTTTAACGTAAAATAATAAATATTTTTTAATTTAGAAATTTGTTTCAAATTGTTGTTTATTTTTTTATCTTTGCTTTTATTCATTCAAATCCTCTATAACCCGCTATTTTTAGGATATTTCTAATAATCTGTAAATACGTCATTAAAATGTATGTAATTATATTATAATTTTAATGTATGCAATATTATGACCATAGTTAGCATAATTTGCTTTGTTAGTACACACAAGTGAACGCCTATCTAGTAACTTAATATTATTTTTCTTCCTTAAAGGTCTGCTGAAAGATCTTCATAGGGTTAAGTTCATATTTGTACTGTCCTATTGAATTTGTTTTATTTTATTGTGTGTACAATAAATAATAGAATAAAACACTTTATTTTTTATTAAATACTCCAATATTTGGTAAGAATTATGAGATGATTAACAGTGTTGCAACTACAGAGCGACAAATGTTATAAGTATTTGTGTCTGCCAGGCGTTTTTAAAATAATTTAATTTTTTTCCTTGGAATAGTAACTCGATATAGTGCGTCGGACAGAGTGATGTGGAGGCAGCTCGTTGACACTTCAGTGAAGGCACTTGACTTGATGACCTTCAGTAATGAACAGCACGACGAAGAAGAAGATAGTGCGTCTAAGGCTGTGAATAAAAATCTATTCTATTGTTTGAATATTCATTGTCTTTATTAGCTCTCTTTTACTTAATGACAGAGTTATAGTAAATTATAAATGCACTCATATACTTCTTATGATATCATGATGTGAAGAGGTGAGTCAATACATTTACTGTAAGCCTTATAATATTTTTTTATATATATATGGAAGACAAACGAGCAGACGGTTCACCTGATGGTAAGCGATCCCGTTGTCCAGAGACAAACGCAACATCCGGAGAGTTGCGAGTGCGTTGACAAACTGGGAGATCGGATATAATAGGTTTATTGGGTAGGATGGGGTCGGGGTTAAGGATTTGGAGAGGATAGGAATAGGAAAAGAAAAGGGTAGACCATCCGGCCACCCGGCATCCCCAAAAGTCATGCATACTTTATTTTATGCCGACTTTATAAAGGGCAGATAAACTTATGAACCAATTTCACAAGTTCTTTTTTTATATGATAAAGCATTCTTCTCATAAAATTTAAAAAAAAATCGCTTCGTTAGTTTGCTTTTTAAATAAAACAAAAGTAAGGAATGTTCATTCACATATCTCAGCAACTTCTGAACTGATATGAAAAAATATGTTGTTTATCTGATAATTTACACTTCCAAAATGGTCATCCAATTTTTTTTCTTAAAATCCTATATATAGTTTGTTTTTAAAATCACAATAACGGAGAAGATATGTTTCGAAAGTACACTTTTAAGGCGTTCAAAGTCGGTTTTTGTAATACTCTGAGAAAATTTGTCCACTGAAAACGATACTTTCGGACCGATTTCCGGCAAAACCGGTACGGCGCGGACACGGAAAACGTCACTAGGCCATGCTCTATGCGTGGGTATCTTCCGCCCGCTTTTTTTTAATTCTCCCATTCGTGTCCATTGCAGGTTGTTTTTGGCCATTCATAGTTAACGTTGGCGATCTTTTGTAAGGGCTCTCTGTTAAATTGGAGGGGCCATTGCGTTTTTGCCTCTTTTTAAAGGCGCAAAATTGGCCCGCGCATAGTTTGTACGGCCTGTGTGTCTGCCCGCCGATGTGTGATGCTTGTGCAAAAATTTTGAATGGAACACGCAGGCGGCGTTTTTTGTTCGCCATTTTGGCTGAAAGCCCGACTCTTAATGGTGTAAAGTGGGGAAAAATACGCTGTTTTGGATACGTGTTGGGTCTCTGCAGCTCTGTTTTTATCAATCAAAAATAATATATATTGCTAGGGCTATAGTCCTTGGCTTTATTTTAAATTTTTTGTCAATTTATTATCTGGATACAAACTTCTGTTTCGCGATATTTCCTTGTACTGTATTCTAGATATGAAAATATAGCTTAAATTGCTGGATGACACGGAAAAGCTCTTTTTTTTTGGATGAATATGTATAACCTCTGTTATAGTTTTATTTTTCGACTGACCTTCATTACTCGCCCGATTGCCGTACTTCAAAAACTGCTCGTGTTTCATCGTTTTCTCAATTGTTGGTGACATAAGTGATCATATGCTTCATAGCTTAGGTACCTACTATATCAGAAGTTTTGGCAGTACGGGTTGTATTAAATTATCGTCAGAAGCAAATGCTTGTGGAACAAGTGGGTAGGTGTTAGGAAATTCTTTGCCGTGTAAAAATGTTACGCAAGTTTTTCCTTCGAACATATCGAAATATGTAAGTAAAAGCAGAGTTATTATAAAGCTCATCCAAAGGTTACAGCAGCTTATTTTTTAAATTATCCCACTGCTGTGCAAAGGCCTCCTCTAGACAAAAGGTATAGGGTATAGTCCACCATGCGGCCCAAGTGCGGACTGGCGGACTTCGCATATCTTAGAAACTTTACTTCTTAGATAGTTTTCCCAGGACCTTTCCCTTTACTATAAAACAAGTGGTAAATCAGCACTTAAAATTTCAACTATAAAATTAATAATTTCATTGGTGCCGGCACCAGGGATCAAACTCAGGTTCGTCTCGAGTAAACAGAATTGAAAACGAGCGCCCGGACACTGAGCTACCAACACTTTAAGGAATAGAAAAAAAGAATATATTTTGTTTTTTGGCATTTCGTCAATGGGAAAGGAAATGTGGAATTTAAGATTGACAAGTTTATTTTGACAGAAAATTTACAAAAACAGACATCAAACGCCTTAAAAATGCACTTTCGAAACATATTTCCGTCGTTATTTTGATTTTAAAAACAAAGTACTAATCCAATTTTTATGAAAATTTATCTAATGAAAAAAAAAATCCAATCAATTCATAAGTTGCGGAGATATGTGCGAACATTCTTAAATTTTGTTATTTTTATTTAAAAAAACAAAGTAATGAACCGATTTTTTTGAAAATTTTATTTAAAGCATGTTTTTAAAGTGGTTATTAATAACGGAGATACGTAAAAAAATACAATAATTCTATTTTATTATTTTCATTTAAAGGAAAACCTACTGAACCGATCTTCCTGAAAATTTTATAGGACCGCTCCGGAAGATTACTCTATAAGATAAAAGAAGAATTTTCGGTATCGGTTCATAAATGGCGGAGATATGCGCGAACGTACATAAAAATATAAACACTCGAATTGAGAACCTTCCTCCCTTTCTGAACAAACCGACCGAAGAAAAGCTTTAAGTCGATATAGTACGATAGTTGTGACTAGCTCGTGATGTGTGGAAGACAGTTGCGTGACATGCCTTATAATAGTCTTGGGATAGAGATTTGGGGTATACTCACATAGGCCGGACAAAAATTTTGTTTTAACACGATCAAAAATTTTGTTTCTAAAATCTACGCGAATATCACTTTAACATTCTATTTTAATTTCAGATGGTAGCACCCAACCATCTTCCCTGGTGAAATTTAGATGTTTCTTAATTTATAATACAATAGCCTCACGAATCATCATTGGCAGGAAGGGAAAATAATGCAGGATTGACAAGTGCAATCGATCCCAGGACATCAAACACCTCAGTCCTACCCGTGGCCATCAACGCTGTGAAAGGTTCGGAACGACGGATGATAACATTTTAAATAAACCGCGATAAAATCCGTACAATCGTTTAATTTAAAAATGATCAAAAATATTTCAGCTTAGAGTTTTTTTCTGATCTGTCACGTACAAGACCAAGAAGTATTCTTACTAGTCCCTACCCTCAGTTTAGATCTTATGATTTTTTTTTATTTGACCAAAATGTTTTTTATAATATATACTACTAAAAACAAAATAAAGGCCACTAGTTTATTTACATTGAAGTGCACATTTACTATTTTTTTTAATGATGATATGTCCTGCATCCACGAAGTTGACCGTTTCGGTGGTCTCAACGTTATGAGCTCACCATTTTAAATGCGGGTACTGTAACTGCAGAACGTTACATCAATGACATCATCAGGCCTCAAGTGATCCCATTTGCACAGCGAGTGGGGCCCGGATTCATCCTGATACAAGATAATGCCCGTGCACACACAGCTCGATAGACCCAAACTGTCCTAGAAGGGTCTTATATTGAGGTATTACCATGGCCAGCTAACAGACCGGATTGAAATCCTATCGAGAAATTGTGGGACCAATTTAAACGAAGAGTTAGAAAGAATGAGCGAGGGGTCTACAACCAGCAGCAGCTGATAGACTCTTTAAAACGTGACTGAGAGGAGATTCCAGATGAAAACGTGAGGAATTTGATCCAGACTATGCACACGAGGCTTCAGGATGAGTTGCTAAGAGAGGAGGACATACTCGCTACTAAAAAGAAGAAACAAAAGTGACAAGAATAGTATTTTGTCTTTATCCGGTGATTTATTTTGTTCATGTTTTTCATGTCCAATTTAATTATGAATTAAAAAAAGCATTTCATGATTATTATTCTAAACAACTATAACCAATAACATTATTTTGTAGTTACATAAGTTAAACAATATTATGTCTTTATTGTTTTCGTGGTACAACAAAAAATCTTAGTTCTCCTTATTTTGTTTTGATAATTATATTAATCGAGCTAATAAACTAAGTCTGATAAATTTGATCCAAATTAAACAAACAACCAAACATACAAACTTATCCATTTATAATATTAGTATGGACTACTTAACTCAAAATTATAAACATATAACAAAAGTCAATTTTATTTCACATAATTTACAATAAAATTTAATCTTAATTAGTTATGAGAGTCTCTCTCTCAGTATTTTGATATTTATATCGCTTATTTTCATATTTTAATTACGCTGGCTGTATTACAAAACAATTCTTGAATTATATTTAATTATTATTAAATCTTTTCTAAAATACAGATTAAATAAAATTTTGACACTCAATATTTCGCACCATGTGTTTACTTTTTAATTTTCTTTTTTTTACGCAATTTTTTTGCGTGGCCAGTGCTCTCACGTACGATGTGAAAGGAGCCGGGCGTAATCTATTGGAAACAGAGAACATCACTTAAGGAATTCGGACCACGCCGGCCGGACGGATATCCGGAAATTCTCAATTGGATCTCTTACGAGGGACGTCACATACGCTAGATTAACCTTTTTGGAGAATACTGGCGGTTCAAAATCGTAAATCGTGTGAACAACATGATACGTCTAGAGGGGGACTTGAATTCGAAGATAAATTTCTTTTTTATTTTTGAAATCAAGTTGCCAGTTGGGATATTAAATGTATTAATTTTTTATTTATTATATTTATGAATACATTAAAGTAAGGAGAAATTGATAAGGATATTGAAAATTTGTTTGTTTCTATTTGTCTTATTGTTAATCTTCTTCATCAATTATTTCAAAGATATTAAATTTTATCGAACTCTGTTAATGTAAAAAGATATTTAACTGCAAAGATTTCAAACAATTATTTCTACTATTTTCTTACAATTTTGAAGGGTATAATTGTGTATTTATAAAATTAATTTTATCCATATACAATACAGTGTGCGAAACTGTCAAAGTAAGTCGGAAGTCACAAAAATATTACTTGATCAACACTTGTCGATGGTAACAAAAAAATCGATTATTTCCATTACTTACTTGAAGTATCAAAATAGGCTGTTACTGTTTTTTAAATTGTCCCATTGCTAGGCAGTGGTTATAGGGCATGGCCCACCACACGGTCCCAGTACGGATTGGCAGACTTCACATATCTTAGAAAAATGATTCCTTATGCAGGTTTCCTCACATAGTAAACCACTTAAATAGCTAAAAATCTCTTTCAATTTTTAAAAGCCCCTCATAATTATAACAGCAATGGCAGTGACAATAAATATAACTGAAGATGTAAAAGGATGTGCAAATAATTTAATTTTCATAAATGAAAAACTATGTATTCAATCATAAATAAATGGAAAAGTGAGTTAGTTTTTTACTCAAAAAACGGGCCAAGAGCATGTTAGACGCACATGGAAGGGTTCCGTAGCCTATAGTCCGGCTGACCGCTTGACAAAAATGCCAACAAATTTCATTTTGTGGTTGACTCCATACATTTTGTTAGGATGACTATAAGCACATAAGTTTGTCGAGCTGTATAAAATAGCTATGTATTATATCGAGTCCGCGATAGTTTTATTTGAAAGTACTTAGTTAGACGTATATAGCACATTTTTTTTAGAAAAACTCGCTCGAATTTAAACTTTGTGTTAAGATATCTTCTTTAAGAGATTGGAGGGTTTGATCGACATGGTTTCAAGGCAGTTTTTGTTGCATTTAGAGAGACCTTTTCACCAATACTCCACACGATGGAGTAAGTCGATTTTTTTTAAATCACTTTTCGTTTTGTGGAAGGGTAAAAAAAATATGTTTACATAATTTTACTTTTGGATTTTTGTCACAATCGGTACAGAAACGATGGAGTCCGAACCCGGACAGACAGACGGGCAGACATAACTAAACTGTCCTCAATGGGTTCCTAGTGGACTATGAAACCCTAAAAAGGATTTATGGATTTGGGTGAAATTTGATTCACAGTTTTTTTTTATGGAAAGGAGGACAAACGAGCGGACGGTTCACCTGGCGATCCCGTGGCCCGTAGACAAACGCAACACCCGCAGAGTTGCGAGTGCATTGTTAACCTAGATCGGATATAATAGGTTTATTAGATAGGATGGGGTCAGGATTAAGGATTTGGAGAGGATAGGAATAGGAAAAGGTAATTTATTTTTGCCCCCGTGATTTTTATAAATCCATCAAATATGTAAAATAAACGAGCATATTAACATAGAGGATGGATTTAAAACAAATCAAAAAAAAAATTACACGTTTAAAACCGCTAGTCCCAAATAAAGAATATAACCACTCGTAAAAAGACTAAGATATTAGGAATTGCTACAGCATCTTTATTTCACTATTTAATTAAAATTTAAGTTATTATAACACGAAACTTACCTACTCTTTGTTTCAATTTAATTATAAATTCATCCCCAAACATGTCATTTTCAAGAAAAATATTCCACCAATATCCGAGTCACAGCGCAAATTGACCATCAATTTATTAAGGCGAAGACAACGCTGAACGTTTTGGCGCCAAAATTGCTATATTAAAACACTAAAACGTTGTTTAATAAAAAAATGTATTTGCGTTCTCTAAACTAAAATGTTTAGTACTGTATCTCTTTTCACCTTGTAATAAAGTTGAAAATCGTCAAAAATAATATTGAAGTTACTTTTTGTACTATCGAATTAAGTTTGCAAAAATGTTTAGGTTGGTAACGCTGCTCGCGTCACGCGCGAAGATATTCATCATCGCGACAGGAGGTCGCCATTTTGATCTTCGTTATATCCAATATTCGTAAGTTTTGATGTAGCAATGCCGTTACAGTAGATAAAATACATGAATAAAATGAAAACAAATGTGCTAATAATGATTTCTTACGCAATAATTTAACGTTATGAATATAATTTTGATTTAATTATTAAAAATGATTAGATTTTTATCGACATTGTCCCTTATTTTGACACTCGAACATGCTAAACCTTACAATGATTTTTTCTTTTCTTTATTCTTTATCGGTTATTAATATTATTAAAATCTTAATATTCGATACCGATCTTAACATATATAAATTACGTGTTACGTTGTTTGTTCGCGATAAACTCCTAAGCTACTCAATCAATTTTAATAAAATTTGTCAGTTTGGTCTAACTTAAGTTGTAGGACAGATTTTATATCTCAATTTATAGTCAGTTAGTTATTGCAAATTATTTCTTTATTATATAACAAAAAGTAACCTCGATATAGATTCGAAAAAGAAGTCACAAAGCGCTCCACGCATTTTTCACAATAATATCAATATAGAATTATTTTTCATTTATTAACTAGATGCGCTATAAAATAGCTTTTTTACAAATAACTTAAAAACGAAACCTCAAAGTCAACAGCATTAAAAGCATTGCTAAAACCGAGAAGTGCAAGGACAGTGAGTTTTCCATCATCCATTCCCATTCTTATGTCTTCAGTAATATTAACTAAGGATGTAACAATACTGTGCCCACATCGGAAACTGATTGGAAAGGATTAAGAATGGAATTTTTTTGGAGAAATGTACTAAGCTGGTACTGCATAAGGCGTTCAAGGACTTTTAATGCGAAGGGCAGTATAAATATGGGATGATACTCGGAAATAGACTGGGGATTTTTTTGGGTAAACGTTCAAAGACACTTTTGTGATTGAGGAATTGAAAATATGACAGAGAATTGGAAGGACTGCCAACTGCGTTTGAAGTCATAGATAGAATATCGCTTCTGACGTCACAAACAGTAAATTGATTTAAAACAAACGGTGAGTAGTCCAGGATTGAAAACGAACGAAGATTATTTAAGTCTCATTTTTTGTAACCCTATCAAAACAGGGGGAAGCGCAGAAACGTTGACTTAGTAAATCAATGTTTAAATCTTTAGTGACAATATCTTTACGCTGTATACCGATCCTCATAGACCTAAGAAATTTCCAGACTTTTGCTGGATCTCCATTCTGAAGAGAATTATGAATATTGTGGCGTTGTGCATCCCTACAAACCGTATTGTGGTGATTCTTGATATTTACATATGTTTCACAAATATATATATACAAAAGAAAAGACAAGCAATTCTTTAATTTTTTTCTTCAAACCTTTAAGGTTTACACTATTTTAGTATATATCAAATAAGACATAAAAACTAAAATTGTATTTATAAAATCTGCTGAATTCTAAAGTTAAACGTACTCTCGTTTCTTACAGCAGGATAGTGGTGCACCATCATGCATTGTTTTTGAAACCAAATGGGAGGTCAGCGCGCGAGTGCTAATGACGCCCTGAAAAGTTTGCCTATTTTCATTTTTAACATTTTAAACGAAGATGCTATTGTACATTATGTGATCAAGGATAATACAAATTAACATGCAAAATTTTGCATAGAAGATTAATTAACATATTTACAATCAATAAAATGACTAACACATAATAATTAGAAATGTTTTACTTCAGATAACAGTCGAAGATAGCAGTGTCTATTACGTCAGTTTCATTTTATATTCATATGTATAATAGAATTATACCAAATTACGAATTTAAAACTTTGTAGATATATTTAATTATTATGAAGAATATATAGATCTTCCATTTAATCATAAGACGTGGTACACACAAGGTAAAACTACAAAGTAATGCAAAATAATAGGTGAAGATTATAAAGTTACAATTTGCATTAGTGTTCTTTACATTCAATATAAGTTTTTGTGTATCTTATTTTGTAAACTGAAAGAAAGCTTATAGGTCTTAATATTTTTAGCGGAAATTTTTAGTTTTTCATTAATACTTTGAGAGATATTTGAATAGTTTTGTGAAAGATGCATAATCCCTTTGTAAAGTCGGCATAAAATAAAGTATGCATGACGTTTGGGGATGCCGGATGGCCATGTCTACCCTTTTCTTT
>JAOCPS010283467.1:0-13170 GCA_025505425.1 Graphium colonna | reverse complement strand
GTTAACATCAAGGAACCGAAATAATTTGCTAATATACAGTTTATACAAACAAAAAGTTACACTTCCAACCCTTAACTACGTTAATCAGCGTAGTAACGATAATCACCATGTGAATTTTACAGTTTTTCTAAGAATTCGTAAGTAGTACAGTGTATACCAACCCGCCTGGGTTGTATTATATGTGTTGTAGTATATATGCCTATATATAGACTACTCGAATAGTTCTCTTTTGAAGTATAAAGACGGCATCGATTTAGCTGCGTTTCCTCAAAGTAAATAGAACGCCATAGGACATTATACTATGAAAATAGCTGAAGTATACTAAACGCGCGGTACCTACGTATACCGATTAGCTGCCTTATTTTTTAATTACATAAGCTGCTAAACTAAGTCTACTCACTAGCCTATTTATAAATGAAGGCCCACTGCAGTTTCGCATCTATTGTATGCCAAGGAATACTGTCGAGTCAACAGGCGTCCCCATCTAGAATCACATTCCTTTTTTTTCTCTGACATTAGATGTCATAAATTGTATATATTTTTCCTTTTTCACTGTTTAATAGTAACTTATTAGCACTAAACCATTTAGCCACTTGTTACACAATATTATTTATATCGACATAATTTATAGAACGTCGTTTAACTTTAAATATTACAGATTATTATCATCAGCTACAATAGAATTACTAAAAACAGTTACTATTTATGGTGAGATTACGTTAATGACAGAATTTAAATATTCAATCAGGATTTTGTATTAAATTACTCGACATTCAATAAAAATGGATTTCCAACAAGATTTATTTAAGTAGTGTCGCAAATGTGCTATATAAATATGATATTCCATATAATACATGTTAATTATTTTCACATTCACACCTCAAATATGCTAACATTGACGTTAATTTTAATGCTTTTATTAATTAAAACGTATGTTTGAAAGAAGAGGAACATATTTTTGTATTTTACATTCCTTGGCCCTTACTTGTGGGTGTTTCAAAAGAAAAGTTCCTAAGTGAGCAGACAGTCTCCTGATATTCATTGATAAGATCCACCATAGGACATACACAACATCCAGACAGTCGAATTGGCGCTTTGAAGAGAATATGTCAAAATGAAGACCTTAAAATATTGTGTCATTTAAGTTATTTAGCTTTTGCCAGTTCTAAGGCTGATGAATGTGTATATATTGTAAAAGAAAGCATGGTAAGTTTTTTGTTCCTACGTTCTCTGGAGATTTTCACCTTCAAAGTAAAGTATCGGACGGCTGGAAACCCAAGTTGACAATGAAGAATTAAAGGTGATCGCGGATGCGGATTTATCACAAACCATATTAGAGTTAGCATTAGGCTTTGTTGTAGAAGATATGACAATAATTTCCCTGAAATGAGTCGAAAAAGTGAAAAAAATATACCTGAATTAAATTAAACACACTAACAAGCATGCAATAATATTGCAACAGCAAAAGCTACTGCTGGTTCTACTACCGTATAAATAATCAGTTAGTCTTTTGTAGCCAAAATATAGGTGTTATAAGTAGCCTTGAATTTACGCTAGGGACACTCGGGGCTAGTAACTGGACTAGGTAGGTACACTAGAAACTAGCCAGGGCGGCAATTTTTTTTCGAAAGTTACATTGACCACCTTGAATTTTACATTGGCCAATTTGAAATAAAAAAAAATGAATTTGGTTCATAATGGGCTATAAAACGGGTAATAACAATAATATGTACTGTGAAACTTATAACGCCTTCCCTTTTAAGTCGGTCAAAAAAATGTATTTTTTATTGGGATGGTATTTTTATATTGCTAAGGCTAAATTCGGTTCTAGTTATAAGTATTCCTTATTTCTTATTTTTCCGTAAATAGATCTCGATGCCAAATACGACGAGAAAAAGTCCCGTTTACATGCGTCTACTGAATACAAATATGGAATTTAATCCATTTCACTTATACTCTGTTTGTTTGCATTAATTTAACTTAGGATGATACAAAATAGATAAAGGTAAAATTTTTACTTTTCGACTATCTTATACATACATATGAAAAAAAAAATACTGATATGAGTACTGCATGAAAAATAATATTAAATGTATTAAACTGTATAGGGTAATATTTATTTAGATCATAAGTAATTTGTCTGAAGAATATTGTAGTAACAGTTTATGAGATAAAACAACCTACAAAAGGAGGTTATTCCTTTCGTCTAGCAATAAGTTATAACACCATTAGTTCGATTCAATGTCTTTGAGACAAATTGTTTAGTTCATTTTAAAACAAAAAACAAACCTTTTTACCCAATTTTTAATGCGTAGAGCGCAAAAACAGAAGTCTGTTACTTACTGCCTAAGGGTCACATTTGATATTAGAGAATTTATTGTAAAACGTTGAAATGCATTTTTACTAGAGAGAGGAATATTTTTTTAATTTTTTTGTGAAATCGATTGTGATAATTTAGTACCCAGTGGACTTTACCTTGAAAATAAAACTTATAATATATCCTTTTTGTCCCAAAATCTTATATTTTTTACATAACATTTGGAAATGTGTGAGTAGAGATTGAAGTGTCGTTAGAAATTTTATCTTTGTAACAAATAGATTTTTTAATAAAAAAAAATGGAAATCATCTAAAAATTATTAGTGATTCAACAGCTTATACTTGAAAGTTATAATATTACTACGGTTGAATTAATTAGTAAATACCCATTTTTTATAAAACAGTGATGAAGATTAGTTTACGCAGTGTTTAAACATAAAATAAATAATAATTTATTTGTTTTGTAATTATATTTGGAAGAGAGTAACTAAGGTAACAAAGATTTATGTTGAGTATAACTCTATATATTAATACATATTTTAATATATACAATTTATTCAAAAGTCTAGTGCTGGCAAACAACTCGAGTTGGCTCTAATGAGATCTCGTCAGAGCAAACGGTTGAATCCGATTTAAAATTGTAATAAAACCGCAGAAAACTTCCACATTTCACAGACAATTACTTTATGATTCCAAGTGTAAATTTCATAAATCAAAAGGCGAACTTAATGGAGAGCAGTATAATAATTTATATTATAAACTATTTATCGAGTTTATATATATTAAAGACAAAATAATGATTACACGGCTTCAAATTAACACTTGAATTAAATATTTAAATCTATTGTTAATTACATGTCCGTAGATTTATGGACTTGTTCTAACAATTCCAAAATTAAATATTATCCAAATTTAAAAGAAATATCTGTAAATAAAATAAAAAAGGGTCGAATTATTGCTGTATCTATGCAGTATTATCTCGAGCGTACCGACATTGCCATATTTCTTTACTGTACGAACCTTATCTAGGATTTTAGGTTAGCCTGTATAATAAACATTAAAATAACTTACTACTCATATCGTTATGACAAAAAGAAGAAAAAAAATCCAACATCAGTGTTAGCTTCGACATAAAATGTGTCTTTAAAGTAAACCTGATGAGGATTTTCGGTACCAGGAAAGTAAAATCAATACTAAACAAAATATATCTGTGATCTAATTTCTAACTTTGTTATATCCTCTATGTTATTTTATTTCATGTTTAGTTATTCTGGTTCCGTAAAGCAATCCGTTCTTCCCGTATACTGCAATAAAAGGTTGTTGTTATTTTATTACTACTCTGCTTAGGATACGCATCTCTGGGTGCATGCTTCTAGGAAATGAAGTTTTGATATCAATATTGCAGTAAAGAGAAAAGGACGCTTTAAGAAAATATACTAAAGAATCCACTTTAAACGGTAATACGAGTAAGGAAATAGAGTAGGTAAATTACAAGATACGAATGTTGCGAATATTATATTGAGATTGGAATGTTCTAGAATTTTTTTTACTTTTTTTTAATTTAGTCTTTATTACAACTCATAAAAATACGTAGAAACCATTTTAATATCCTATTTTTTTTTCTTATGCTATATCGTATTAAATATTGGCGAGTATTTTATTGGTTTCGGTTCGTTTCGGTTTGGTCATGAGCTCATGGTCCGGGCGCTCGCCTTCAATTCTGTTTACTCCAGGCAAAACTGAGTTCGATCCCCCGACCCGGCACCAATGAAATAGATAATTTTCTAATTACCACGTGCTCTGCGGTGAAGGGAAACCTGATTATCTAAGAAATAATAATTCTAAGATATGTGAAGTCTGCCAATCCGCACAAGGTCCAAGTGCGGATTGGCAGACTTAACATCTCTTAGAAATATTATTTTTTAGATATGCAGGTTTCCTCACGATATTTTCCTTCGCTGCAATATTGGATATTAATTATGATAGCGACAATAACAACAGATTGGTACATATTTGAAACAATAATTTTCTTATTTTTTTTTTTTAATTAAAACGACCTATAATACAATAGAATACAAAGATAAATTGTCGTAAAATCTTTATATCGTCGTATAAAGTATAGTAGTGTTAGTTATATCACAACACCACAATTTACAACGGCCTGATCGATTTTTATGATATTACATTTTATTGATGCTTCTCCGTCCGAATAGCAGA
This sequence comes from Graphium colonna, assembly GCA_025505425.1. Classification (NCBI taxonomy): domain Eukaryota; kingdom Metazoa; phylum Arthropoda; class Insecta; order Lepidoptera; family Papilionidae; genus Graphium; species Graphium colonna. Next base: position 8,636 of record JAOCPS010283467.1, on the reverse strand, counting down.
ATAACTATAAAAATATCCGGAAAAAATTGGGAAAAAATGTAGGCCGGAAATTACCAAGCATTCCGGGGATGCTTAGCGAAGAGGTGGGAGTTCCGTATCTGTACGTACCGGAACTGCGAGATATGTGATTTAATTTGGAGAACTTCCCTTGGATAGATAAAATCATCACACATTAAAATATTGTTTGGAAAAGTAAATTAAGGGTTTATTATAAATTCGCACGAGGTTTGTTCGCGAATTGATTCCATACTCATGTTACCATAAATTGAATCAACTTACACATAAGTCTGTTTTTAATAGAAAGGAAAACGAGCAGACCACCTGGTGGTAAGCGATCCCGTCGCCCATAGATTCGCACAACATCTGAAGAGTCGCGATTGCGTTGTTTACCTGGTAAATTGAATAGAATAGGTTTATTGATTTTTTCTGTCGGAATAAAATAAGGTATGCACAATCATTATCCCTAATGATTGTGCATACTTTATTTTATGCCGACTTTATAAAGGGTGGTGGTATTTCCCGAGCCAGCGCGGCCATAGAAGTGCAGCAAAGGTGTAAAAACATATTATGCTCTACCGCCTAGAAAATTAATATTATATTCACAGATAAAAATTTTACAAGGTAGGCCTCAATGCCACTTACGTTGGCCTTTGCAGCACTTCGGTGTTTCGCACTCGATCGGACCAACAGATTTTAAGATTGGATGTGGCAAGATTTTCTTCGCCACCATGCATCCTTCATTTGACTGCAGAGTTTTCTTAGTTCCAGAACACTCGTCAGAATATCAGCACTCTCTTGTGTATTGCCATGCAACTGTCGTAATGTGCTGCGGTGTTTTTAAATGCTGCTGACAGGATTGTATCGTTTTCATCAAACCAGCCCTCGTTTTTGTGGACTTTCAAACCTAAAGTTATTTTGATAGTTTTTAGGAGATGAGACGCCAGAGCCTACCAGGCAGCATGAATATCACCAGTATCTCAGTTTTGTTTTGGCAAAACAAGGTTATTTATATATTTTTCTCTAACCTCTTTATCTTGTAGCCTTACAGTGTTTAATGTTTTTTTTTTTCGAAGTTAAAATAAAACGTAACGTTGGAGTTATTAAGCCCGGTAGGCGCTGTAGCGCACACTATAAAAAAGTACATACTTTTAGAGACTTTTTCAGTGATTGATTTATTTTAAGTCTAGGCACTAGTTTTAGTTCAGAAAAAGTCTGTGCAAAAGATCTATTTATTTCAGCCTACAACATGTTTATATCTACATTATAAATCATCACTGCGACATGTTATTGCTGTTCCGGTTATAATTTTAATAATTTCTTTGTTAATTTTAATAATTATAGTTCTATGCTTTGTATTGTTATACATAGCAGTACAGCTTACATATAAGTGATAGAAGGAGGAGACAGGATACTGTGCATCTAAAAACTTTTGATGCTTTTCCATCTCTGTGTGTACGATCATAACAGGATAAATAAAACATTTTTGAATGCCTACAAGTTTATCTATACGTCTTATTATTTCATAAATAGCGGTAAAAGTGCTATAAATGTTTTAACCGGAATCAGCATTATTAAATCTTTTCCCCGTATACTACCTACATGAAGAGAAAGTAATATAAAAAAGCCGCAATAAGTCAGAGCTGCACTATTGTGTTTATGACGGAGTCTGTAGATTGCGAAACAATTCATATCCGTGAAACAAAGATTTCTTTTTTCTTTGAGTACCCTTTCGCGTTTAGCATTGCGTATCATCTGGTTACACCGATTCCGAGCCAATTTATAAAGTGACCAATTTTCTTCACTATGTTCCTTTTTATATTTCCGAAAAGTATGATCTCTGCGTCTCATATACATTCGGATACCTTCGGTTAACCAGGGAGCTGGTGGATGCTTTAATTTAATTTTTTTTTTTTTTGATGGGAGCGTGGACATCGAACAATTTAGTTACCAGTGTATTTAAAATATTGGTTTTATCGTCAACATTGAGTAAGGCTAAAATTATATCTATAGTGAATAAAGAACATATTTTCAAGTCATATCGATATATCCCTGTTATATTTATTCGAAAACAACAAAAAAAATATTTTTATCGAAAGAAAAAAACAAGGGTAAAGATGAAAGGGTGGTGGCGATATTGAAGGTCAGTAAGCTACAGTTTTAATTATCCTGTGACTCTGTAGAACTGTTTATGATATCAAAATACCTTCAAATGACACAGATAACACAAATTACTTGTTAATTATATTTAAATCTTGCCCCGCTAGGGAAAGATTGAACTAGAGGTTCTCGATCTTTTTACTTTACTTGAATAAAATTATACAGAAAATGAAAGATATCAGTCATAAAAAATGTTTAATTGTTGAAAAAAAAAATTTTATTTTTGGGGCGCCCTAGTATATATACCTGCATTAATTTTAAAATGGCATTAGATCCACGTCTACAGTTTACTACAACATATTAATGAGCAGGGTCGACTGGTGCGATATTATTCTCTTACAGAAAATCACCGTTAAATGCTTAGTTTCTTACTGGCTGCCATGTTTCGTCTGGTGAGTGTGATTCCGGATGCCCGTTTCTTTACCTCTTTCCTTAAGGCCACCTGAATGTTGACGTTTGATAAATAAACCAATGTGATGTTGCATTTACTAGCGAATGTCTGGTGGTCTTTCCCCTTTCTTTAAGCTACTACTACCATTCCTGCGAGCCCTGTTCTTATAGCTTATAAGAAGGCAACGCACAAGCAACACTCCCGTTGTTCCTTGTATCTATGGGCAGCGGTGAAATCACATAGCGATCAGGTGACCCGCTAGCTCTTTTTGCCTCTCTTGTAATATACAAAAATAAAAATAAACACCTTTAGATAATATTAGCTGAAATTGTGCCTCAGACAATTTATGTAATGGCTGTAACCAAACAAAACATTTTTTTAGATACATTTTGAAAACATGTGACCATTATTGTCTGCATTGGATAAATACACAAAATCTTTCCGTATTGATGCCTTGTTGTGTTACCCCGTTTTTCATTTTCCCCCCAATCACCCTACAAATAAAACTTACAAATTCTCATATATAAGTTAGTCAGACTTTGAAGTACAATGGTGATCATAGACAAGTAACATATGTAAGAATTATATTTTTGGATATTTTATAGTAAATTATATGTAAATGAATGCAATTTTCTGGTGACTAAATTTACCGGTCGCCGACAACGTAATTCGGTTAGGAGGACCCTAACCGAATTACGTTGTCGGCGGCCAATCTAAAGCGTTAGATTAGCCAACTGTACAAGAGATATTATAGTGCGCAAGTATACCCGCAAACACAGATGCACTGTCTGTTCCTTTACTCTCATAGCCCGATGGGACGGATATCCGATACGACCGGAAAGATATCAGGCGTAGGATCGACTTTTTACATGCCCATCTGACGCATGGATCATCCTTCTTTTCATGTGGGTGATCAGCCCGCATTGCCCTAATCCAACCAATAAACAACAACACAAAGTCATTGTTCCCCCGCGGGATACAAACCCACGACCTCTAGTTTACAAAGTAAGGACCCATACCACTAGCCTACGGAGGCGGGGGACAAAAACTATTACAATATATATAAACAACTATAACAAGAATTCCGGTTTCATAGACAAGTACAACCTGTTTTATTTATATTTCATATCAATACACACATTTTAATAAAAATTGCATATATTCTTTATTAATTAAACATTAATGACTGATCTGCTACTTGTGTGTGGCTTACGTGACCGAACTAACTACAAGGGACGCGATCTTGCGCAAACGTCCATCAGATGTTGAGCAGAATGGTCGCCGCGTATGCGTAGTGCACTCCAGATTTATAGGCAATAGAGGAAACTTGCATCGCGTCACACTACATTCCTAACAATATAATATATTATTTGTACATTTACTACAGAATCTGTCATTTACCTAATGTTGGTGGAATCATTGGCAGATTTAGGAGTGATTTGTGGCTATTCGAACTAGTTGTTGGTTGGCTTTAATATTGAGTTATATGTAGGTTGGGAAAGTGCACTCTTTGCGCTTGATCAGAGTTTCTTCGAATACTGGACTATGTGCAGAACACAAATCGCCGAAGAGTTCTCCGTTTTCGTTTCTTTCCCCAACGGTCCCTTCGCAATCCATGTTTTATTCACGGTTCATTGAGGCAATCCAATGTTACGGGTCACTGTGATTTCTCTGACTCTTGAACAGATTCTGTCAGATATTGGCTTTCTGGCGCTACAGTTCAGGAGCAGCATCAGGCCGTTCATCCGAGTGGCGTTCGTTCCCTTTTTTTTAGCTGCACAAAAGGGTCGAGCCAAATCAGATATTATTTCACCAAATCCATTCCAACTAGTTTCCCTGTGTCTTAGAATACGAATGTTGTACTCCGCATGGCTTTAGCTATCTGAGGAAGCCTATAGGTTAAGTCATGGTTCTGACATTTACACCCAATTTACGTCCGTCATTTTGCGCCAAAGACAACCAGCCGCCACCACACAACGGCGCCATGATGTCGCGCTTTATGGTTTAAGGGGAGGGTGGGGGAGCATCCCCGCTTTAGGTGCTGTGCCGCGCGACCCGGCAGAGCACACAGAGCAACGGCATGGCTGGCACCTTAGTCGTTTATGAACTGATTTAAAAATTTAAATTTCATCCGAACATACTTACGGTTTTTTATTATCGATATAAATAAATGAATGAAATATAATGTGTAGATTTACAAATGTGGAGCATTTTTTCACATTTTAACGGTAATCCCGTAAGTTGTTGCTTCCACATTCACGCCTCGGCTACGTGGCAGACTATGCCCTATAACCTCTATCTAGAGGAGATCTTTGCCAAGGAATGTTTTTACGTGTCATTACGAGACAAAATTTATCTTTTTACTTACATTGAGACACTTTGTACCGATATTCCAAACAAACTTACAGGCGGACAGACAAAAATGATAAGTGCTGGTAGAAGTAAAAACAAGACCCCTCTGAAATAATTTTTGCTTTTTTTTAAACAAACGCAACATCCGAAGAGTTACGAGTGCGTTGTCAACCTGGGTGATTGGATAGAATAGGTTTATTCGATAGGATGGGGTCGGAATTAAGGATTTGGTGGGGATGGGAATAGGAAAAGAAAATGGTAGACATGGCCATCCGGCATGCCAACTTTATAAAGAGCTTTTTTTGTTAAATGTAATGTAACAAATTATGTTTCCCTAATTATTTGAAGCTAAATAAATATTATTCATTAGATTTGTCTCCTACAAGGAGACAAATTTTTCAATGTGTTTATCTGTATTATTTTGATCATAATATCCGTTTACGTAAAAAGGTAACGTTGGAGCCATCCATTTAGAGCCACCTTTCGAAATGTCGCAAGCTCGTGTGGAGCACGTCTCGCCGCATTCATCGCCAGAAGAAACCGAGCAAAAGAAGTCATTCAGTGAAGTGTGGTCTCGCGTAATCAACTACAGGCTTCCACTTGCGTACTCACGCACTTAACAAGTGTCTCAAGCAATGAATCAACAAACTGAAAACGGTTTGAAAGTTTTCTTATGCTCTTATTTCGAGTGATAAAATCGGATTGATTTTCCGTCCTATTAGGATTTATTATATTACTTTCTATTTTTTTAACTATTTGTTATGTATTCTAAATAATATATTTGCTAATTCGTACTTTTGATTTTATTTTTAACATGGTATCCCGTCTCCTTAAAGTTTAGAATTTTGTTAATTGCAATGAAATAAAAAAAAAATGCAAGAAAATAAAAATCATTAAGCAAAATTATACATTTGAGATAACACACATTACGCACGTTATTTCATTTGTGTAATGTACATAAATGTCTTTTCACTATTATAGCTTTATTCATTATCTAAAGAGATAATTTACTGTCTAATCGTTAGTCCAGAAAAGAAAATTTGAAAATTGTACATATACTTATGCTGCTGAAGAAAAATTGGCAGCCATCCCGTTCTTTTTCTGAAACAATAAGTAGCTTTTGAGACGGTACTTAAAATGATAATCATGTCTGAGCACTTTGTTTATGATCGACTTCCTACCAACTAACTACATACCACATACGCCGGATACATCTTGAGACCTTTGTTCGACGGGTACTTCCAATAGATACTATAAGCTCATTAAACTAAGAAAGGACCTAGGATTCGTCCATCTATAATTCAAAATCAATTAAAGGACGACTAAAAGATTTTGTAGAAAATTTCACTATCCCGAACGAAGACAGCTATTTACTAAATCCTGTACAAAACATTGTAATGTACATGAATGATGTTTATTTATTTATTTTAAGAAAATATTTAATAATTAATATATTTTTTATAAAGAAAAAAGGAATAAATTGAGATACAGATGTAACAATAAAAAATAATACAAATTTTTATTCTAGTAAATAAGTACTTTGCACGTATTTTTTATAGAGAAGAAGTCCAACAACTCACCTGCTGTTATGAAACCATTACTTAATGCAAATGATGTGTTATCAAAATATGATTAAAATAGGTTCCATTTGATACGTAGATAAACTATAAGGTAGGATTTTGCAAATTTTTATACCAACGGTATGCGAATAAAACCGCCGCTAATAACTAGTAAAAAATAAAATCAAAGGTAATGTTATTTTTTCTAATAATAATATATTTTTTACACTAATATTAAGTAAAAAAAACCACGTATGAATTTATTTTCTTTTCTACGTAACGTCCTTTTAGATGGTTAAAAAACACAAAATCCAATAATTTTTAGAATGAAAGACTACAAATTGTATGCATTAAGGAATACACTGATAGAACCGTAGAATCATATTGTCTGTCTGCTTTTCTTTTCCTTGTTTACTTTAATTGTAATAATAAAACTCAAGATATAAAGCTGTCTGCAATATTCTTTTAAGAACTGTTGATGCAATGTCAGAGTAGAAAAAATACACCATTCGCAAAAATTAATGGATATTAAAAAAAAATCAAATTTTAGGGTGATTTTCAACAAGAGATAACTGAGCCTGTCCCAAAAAAGAATTAGAAAAGTAATTTGTAGCTCTGAGTATCTAGTTTTCATATATGAACCGTAAACTTTTTCTTCGTCGGCCGTTCTCAAGTAATCATCAAAAAGACAACGAAAAAAATTATTGAACACATTTGCTCGCCATTAAAATGGTATGTGTTCTTTAAAATATTTTTTTCGTCATGTGACCAAATGGTTCGTTTAAGAAATTAAAAAAGTCTTTTGATTTTTTGTACTTGTGAACGACTGACAAAGAAAACTTTTGCTGTTCATATATGAAAACTAGATACTCAGAGCTACAAATTACTTTTTGTAGCTCTGAGTATTTAATTTTTTTAAATATTTAGAGCATCCCTTGTTGAAAATCACCCTAAGGTTTGGATTTTTTAATATCCCTTAATTTATGCTAGTAACGTAGATTAGTGGCCAAAAACATAAAAAAAAGGAAAGAAGCAGGAAAGAAATAAGGTAAGTGTTTATGATAACCTTGGAAGCCGGATGCGCTTTATTTTACAACACATGCTTCCTGCGATTTTGCCCACAAAAATTTCCCCATTTTAGCATCATTTTTTATAAATGTTCCACTTCTATTGGTCGTAGCGAGATGCTACAAAGCCCGAAACCATCCTCGATTAATCAGCTATCCAACACTAAACATTTTTCAATCTGGACCAGTAGTTTCTGAGATTAGCTTTGAACCTAACAAATAAACTCTTCAGCTTAATAATATTATAAATATGTAAAGCTTTGGATCTTAGACCCTGTTCGAGTGATCATACACTGAATATTCTTGGATATTCAATATATCCATTACCCGTATGCCTTAAGATTTCGTAATTCCAAGATTGTAGAAATATATTTCATTCTAAAGTCCTTTTTTGGCTGGTGGAACATTAAAGTATTTTTTGTGAGTCAACTTAACCTTATTTTTATACAAGTTATTGGCTAATTTGTAGCTTTTTATTTTGTAATAAATATATACATGAATTTAACATATTTTTGTCACTAAGATATGCAATAAGTAAAAAATGTCGTATGTTCGAATGTGCTCGTAAAAGCATTTAATGTAACCTTGCAGCAATTAGTCCGTATTTTCCTAACGAATAGCGTAAAGTAGTTTGTGCAGGAAGTAAATTGGGTTCCCGCTCGATAGGGAGCAAAATTTTGCTGAGAAGAGCGGGCGATCACAGCACTTTAAAAGAAAGTTATTTGTTAAACCGTATGTATCTTTTTTTATAAACGTTATCCGATTTCTTCGCATTTGTGAACCAATCTTCATTTTTTTTAGTATAGTTTCGATGGAATATAGTTTCGAGGTGGTCCCATATAATTTTTATATCAACTATAGATGTATAAATTAAGTCCAATTTGCCAGTAATTTTAAGGCAGGTATTTGCGAGCCTCTTTTGAATACAGGCAACTATTAACTATTTTAATCTCGAGAGGTAATGCGTTCCACGAGAGGACAGACTGTATAAAGATAGAGGAATTCAAAAGGAATTTCTTGTTGTTTTTGAAAACTCTAGGTGGTAGAGCATAACACCCTTTCACAGCTTTTGCTGCACTTTTACGGCCACGCTCGTCCGGGGAAGTACCA
>JAOCPS010283247.1:0-13172 GCA_025505425.1 Graphium colonna | reverse complement strand
CATACGGCCACATCAATCCTTTTTTGCTTTCGTTGCACTAACTATTGTTATTGGCTATAAATTTGAAAAACTTGTTTTAGATCAAAAGATTATATAAAATATTTTATACTATTTTTGTTATGAAAGCTGTGTTCTTTAATTTTTGTAACATTTATTATATTATTTTTACTCGCATTTAATATTTTTCTTGCTGTAAGTATCTAATGTTTGCAAACCATAATAAATGAATGAAAAAGTATGGTAATTAATAAAGGCTTATATAGAATATTCCAGCCACATTCTACCTGTGTAAACAGAGAACACTCAAGTACACGTATATTGCAATATATCAACAAAAACCTAGTTATTTTCAATACCTTATAACATTTCCTTTCTGTATTTTAAGTATTTGTCCTTTTACACGACCATTTTTGGTACCACTAAGCTACCCCTGAAGCCTAGTGGTATACCCGAGGTCATGGGTTTCAATTCTTATTATTACAATACTTATTGCTGCTACTTAGGTAGGTCTTAATTTCCTAGAAATAAATAAGATCTAATAGTGAGATATGCATAGAAGTGCAAATAATATGATGCAAACTAAGGATAAAACGTTTTAGTTCTTTTTAAATATATAGTAGTCGTTTTACAAGAAGAATGTTCCAACTCCATTCTGGTTCGGCAGATTTCGATTACGCAAATAAATGCTATGTAAACTATTGCTTCACGTAATGCAATGTAGAATATAATATTTTATTAAGTTAAATATTTGCAGGCTTTTTACAATATTCCGAGTGTCAGAATATGACGATTACATTTTACTGATGTCTTTTTAGTATGTAGAATAGTGAATATATATTATTCGGGTAGTTTTTAAGATTTATTTTTAGCCACCTCGAAAAATAAAAATTTCATCAGTAGGTGTAGTCTAGAGTCACGTGATCAGATATTGTGGAACAGATAAAGGGGGCTGCAATTGCCACAGACATAAACCGTAGGCCGCGTCACGGTTTAGACTTCCGTGACGACGAGATGACTCGCTTTAGCAAAACACAAAGAGCGTTTCAAAAGCAAAGAACAAACCGCGCTCGCTGGTGAGTGCGGCGGAATACATGGTGGTCGGGGGTTGGGCCCTTAACAACCCAAACCAGGTGTCATCATACTTTGATTGTCCGTCATGAACAAGGCATCGCCACTTGTCATAATCCTCGACCAGCTCTTCCCATTGGTTCCTACGGATGTTAAAAGCAACCATGCCACGCTTAGCAGAGTCTGAACCGTAACATGGATCGGCCTACAGGTCTCTTGTATTGTTGTTTGTTTGTCTCATTAGGCTAGTTATCTATCATATTTAGGCGGTTTTCATTTAATTATTAAGGCAAAGTAAAGGATTTTATTATTATTATTTTATCTACCATCAGTAGTTACAATCACACATTCATCATACAGCATAGTTCTCCAGATGATTGGTTAATCACCTACGATATTAAAGGATAGCACTCGGCACTCGATTGTCATCATATTTATATAATAACTTTAGGTGGATAGTAAATAATTACATACGCAATTCATGCAAATCCTAGCGTACACAGAGTGGCCCGAGTGAGACGGAAGATGAAGGAGGGGAAGGTCGACGAACTAACGATCAGGTTTTTTTTTATGGAAAGGAAGACAAACGAGCAGACGGTTGATCTGATGGTGAGTGATCCTGTCGCCCATGGACACACGCAACATCCGTAGAGTTGCGAGTGCGTTATCAACCTGGGAAATTGGCTACAATTGGTTTATTGGATAGGATGGGTCGGGATTAAGGATTTGGAGAGGATAGGAGTGGGAAAAGAAAAGGGTAGACATGGCCGGCCATCCGGCACCCTTAAAAGTCATGCATACTTTATTTGAATATATAATATAATTATACTGGACGAAAATGGCGGATTAAGTAATTACTAAACGCATGGGCATCCTAACGGACACGGATCGGGTGACCGCTTGTTCGGAGTCAATGAACTGCGCCAACTGGCCATATGTTAGCTACCCGCGTTTTATCCACGCTTCATTTATTTATTAGAAAAGGACAATGCCCATTTTTATATGGCAAACCGTACCAAGTTGTATCAAGTTGAAACATGATTTTTTTTTGAGGCTAGACTTGTTGTATTAACTATAACAGAAGTTATTTTCGTAAAAAAATCTCGGGTTTCGGAGATATTTGATAAATTCGAAAAATCTATTTATAGAAAGTAGCTTCTATTGCATTCTACATCATTATGACAGATTGCGCAAACGTCATGTAGGTAAATCAAAATTCATACTTTCATACTTTAAATTAAAATGCGTATCAAAAATCAAATCCATAAAGCCAAAAGTCTTGGAAAATTATGAAAATAATTACTATATAATTTTGATCTTGATGCAAAAGAGTTCTCGGAACTAGATTTGGGCGTTATCCTTTGGTCAAAAACTATGCCCCTTATTTTATTACATAATTAATTATTAATTGACGTCAATCGAGTACAGAGTGCTCTCTTTTAATATCGTAGGTGAATCACCAATCACGCTGTATAATAACATATCAAAGTTATAAACCATTAAAGATTTTATACTATTATATACTAGTTGTGTTATAATATTAATATTTATTTCCAGTATCCTTCTGCTCTCTCGGCATGGCCTCCCTATGGCTGTGCGGACGTTTAGGAGTGTTCTCCAGGAGACGGGGTAGCGGGGTTCGAGTCCTGTCCTGCCTCGCGCCGCTCATGATGGCGTTATGTGTGGCCTTGTCTAGGAGCTGCGACTATCATCACCATTGGCAAGGTGGGTCACACACAGACATAAGTATATAAAAAAATACATTAAAAAACGTGTGGTGGGACACCAGATAGTATTGTAAAATATATTAATTTCAAGTTCTATTCAATGTATAATGAAAATAATTATTCGGGTATTATGATTTTTTTAAGCGATAAAAATCAAATAACTACTTTACAAAATTGCCTCAACATGACTATTTTATTAACAATGATTTATAAAAAATATATATAATAATAATAATAATATACAAAGAAACAGGTATTTAAGTGAATAAGATATAATAATAGAAATAAAAATATAGATAAGTGATATATTTTAATAAAGTAACACACTAATTATTAGTGACAAAACAAACATCTGGCAACAGAAATCCAGTAAATAAGAAGACATAAGAAAAGAAAATTATAGAAAATTCATACAGGGAGAATATCAGAGCCTAATATTGTTTATGATGATAAATTTTAGTAATACTTTAAGTACCTCGCTTCATTTAGAGAATGTGAGGAGAAAAGATATATTAATGGGCCCGGGACCTTACTTGCTTTGTAAATCTGTTTTACTTGAAAATGTGTTGTCATAATAAGCTGTTGATTACCTGAATATGAAATAAATTAATAAAATACTTGCTGGTCACAGCCATTGCATCCGAGTAAATTTGTCGTTTTTGAAACATTATTCATTAATACAATGCTCCTATTGGTCATAGCGTAATGTCATATAGTCTAAAGCCTTCCTCCATAAATGGGATATATGACACTAAAAACTTTTTCAACTTAGGCCAGTAGTTCCTGAGATTAACATATTGAACCAACCAAAGAATCAAAAACATCAGCTTCATAATATAAGTGTAGATTAAGAATCTTATCAAATCATTATAAGTAAACCTTTAGTGCTAAATGAAAAAAACAGTACACTACACTCTCATATAAAGATATATGTCCTCTATACAGGGTTATTAGTGAATCATTTTTGAAATTCGAGGACATATGTGAGGATCATATATGAACAATTAAAATATTATTAATAACAAATATTAACTTTCCACTAAGTAAAAATCGAATGTTAAATAATTAAAGACGCAACTAATATTCATCCTACCGGAAACTGCAACGCCAGAGACAGGCGGAAGGCGGGTGGACGCTCTGGAGGTCAATGACCTATGCCGGCTGTGCCAATACTTTATTTATTGGAAAATTTGGTTGAAGCTATGCCCATAATTTTATTACATTAATACAATGACAATAAAGTACCAAATGCTTTTCTTTAATATCGTTTGTTAATCACAAGTCATCCTATATAATAAAAAAAAAGTAGAACTTTTACCCAAAAGAAAATTAGGTAATTTACAATATAATATTAAAATTACAGATATTTTGGTGGGGTCATCCCTAGGATTCGTAGTCTCACTATTATGCTATCGTCAGTACTACAATCCATTGAGTTCAGATCTTTCCGGAATCCCATACATTGTTTCCGGGTCAAATGCTGCAAAATACTTCAACGGGAGACCTGATTTTGGACCAACGAAGGATTTGAAAGAAGTAGAATCAACACCGTTACTTGGTGCGAAGAAAGAAGACAAATGGATATGAATATAATTAATAAATAAGAATATGAAGCATTGGTAAGAAATATTATATAAGAATTCTTTTTATCGGTTGACTTGAGCAAGTATTATTTTCAAAGTAAATTATTCATCTGAGAACAAAAGGCTTAGATTTTAATGTTCATGATTACATTTTTTACAGTTACTATCTTACTTGATATTCTTGAAAATTTTATTTAATATGAGACCACCTCGTAACCATCCTTCAGATAAAACAGGAATAAAAAAAAAATTCCTGAGAAATTGGGCATATAAAACAAGAAACAATGGCTTTTATATATATAATTTGGTAAGGTTTTATATGTTATATAACCTTATTCTTGTTTTGAAATCTGTTAAAAATTCAGGAAGTCTTGATTTTAGTCAATTTTATTTAATATATAATTGTTACTGATTTGATTTTTTTTAAATATATTCGATATATAGCCGGTTAAAGTCTATTTTGCAATTTTCTTTGAAAATAATAATTTGGCTTATTTTTTAAAACGAAAACAAGTTTGCAAATCATTCCATAATGTACACTATAACTTCAAAGGAAAATGCCCATTTTTATATGGTAATACGTGCCAACTTGTATTTAGTTCAAATATTTTTTTTAGAGATTTTATATTAACAACTTTTTTTAAATAAAAAAGTTATTTTTGGGATTATTATATTCATTCTTAAAAAAGTTCTTCTCGTAAAGAAAACACAAGTTTCGAAGATATTTGATAAAATAAAAAAAAATGTGTCTGTTTCATTCTCAATCTCTATGAGAGATTGTGTACACGCCCTGTTCAACAATCAAATACATGAAGCATTATGTCATAAGAAATTATGCAAGTATATTATTTTGATTTTGCATTCATTTAATTAATATAAAAATATCCTTTTATCTGTGGTGTAAACTATTACCATATAAAAACTGTCCAATAGTAAAAAAAAACAGATACATAAAGTTTAATAACCGTATATTTAAATGGTTATTTATGTTAGTCATCTGTTTCTGAATACATTCCATTTTTTTTTCTCAAGATTCTAAGAGTTTCTCAAATGACTTTTTTGTACAATCTTTTGTTCCTATTGAGTTTTTATACATGTAAATACAATTTATAACGACTTGTATACAAATATGAACATTAATAGTTATTATTATGGTAGCAACAATTAATAGGTTTGCAATTTTAGAAAATATTACAAATAGGCATATTTAGAAATGAAAGTGTCTTCCTTGAAATTTTGTAACATAATTTGTTTGAGAAAAAGAAAATTTAAGAAATTTCTAAAATATACGAAAAAAGCAAAAGAAGTGAATTTTCTAAATAAGAAAAGTTTTTCTAATAAAGAAAACATAGAAAATATAATTATTTGACATTACTTGTTTACGATAAAAAAAATATAAGTATCATTGGATCCTTATTAAAATAATTAATTGGTATTTAAATTAACTAAGAATAAATTAATTATAAAAAATGGGTTAACCTAAAAAATGTTTTTATCACTATTGTTACTAGAAATAAATATATGTTTTTTATTTCTTTAGGGAAATAGATAAAATAAGAAATATAATCTCAATAAATATCAATACATGCCAAAAATATCTGTTCATTCAGAAAGAAAAGAAAAGCTAAAGAATTCAAAAAGTGAAAATTATTATATAAATATGGGTATTTGCTTATAATATTGAATTAGGAGATTTTTAATTATTTTCTTATGCTTACTGCGTTTATGAGACTTTCTTCTTTTAGTTATAATTATGAAAAAACACCATTTAGAGTTCAAGAAATAAATAATTTATGTTACTATGTGTAATTGAACAAAAAAATCTCTGCTAATTTTTATTTTACATATTAAAAATAACACTCAAACAAAATTGCTCTAATAACAATATTCTATAATTATATAATTATCTAACAAAAATTGTTTCTTCCATAAAATAATGTAAATTTAAATACTCCCTATTTTTTTTACCTTAAAAAACATAATTTATATAAAAAAGTAGCGAATTGTTTAAATACATTTTTTTTTTATTTATATAACATTCCAAAGTACTTAATTGTAATAAAAGTGAAATTTTGTTAAACTTAATAAATATCTAAGATCTTTCATTATACTATTAATATAAAAGTAGTGTACAAAAAAGGTCCAAAGGACTTTTAGATAAAATACATAGTTATAATTTTTTCGAAAAACTGTTTTAAGGTTAAATTTTTATAAAAGATCTATGTATATTCTATGTATATTTTTGTTTAGTGCCAATATCTTAAAAACTATCAAATACATAAGATAGAATAATGTGATATTTTGTTACCATTTTTTTCAGCTTGTAATAATTTAATTTTTACATGTTAATAATTAAAATGTCATCAGATGAAAATAGTTTAAAGATATTTAAGTGAATTAAGTGAACCTATACATAGAACAAAATAATAAATATACTTTTATCTCACAATATTTCATTATATATAATAGGTTCCTCTTTACAATGTTTAACATGTGAAAAATGTACTTAGTTTATTTATTGTATAAAAGCAATTACATACATAAATGTTTTATTTTTAAAGTTAGATTTTTAATTCATAGATAAATAATGTTCTCATTGGTAGCAAGTGAGTCTATTATTTGTGAGAAATTAGCCTAGTTAATATTATTATTCTTTAAAATTTTTGTTTTATTTCTCAAACGTTATAAGTGAATTATTATTTTGTTCATATAGACAGTTCTAGTCGTGAAACGGCAATTTTTTAATGTATTTTTTTATTGTTTGTTAAATATTATAAGAAATGGAATTATTTACTGCTGTTATTGTAATTTGAAATTATATTTCATATATATAGCATGTAATGTGTATGCATCCATTGTATTTTTTTTAAATTATAGGATTTATTATTTCATGACCTTAAATATTGAGACGTTAATTATTAACATAGTTTACATTACCAATTTAGATATATTTATAATTATTTGCCCTTTTATGTCATTTAAGTTCAATAATAAATGTTAATATTGTTTTTATACAGATAAAGCCAGTTGCCCCGAAAGTACATGTAATAAGAAATTAAATTTAAACGCTAAGATATTTTTGAAAGTTCAGTGAAATAAAAAATTATTAGAAAAATGAGTCTCGACTCAGATTTTTTAAATTTTCTAATTAATATCACGCAATTAAAAACGTCACTTATATTTGATAATTGTGTGACGAAAACTGTGAGGCATTTTGTAGCTGTATTTATTTTATAATTTAGTTATTGTTTAATTATATAATAGTAAAACATTTTGTACTTAAAAATAGCAACACTGGACTCATTTTGGTAGATTTCGCTAGTGATGTATTTATGTATTGCGCCGAGGAGAAATAGTTTCTATTTTTTATAACAAATAAGGGATTGGCATTGTGGAATTGTTTAATAATTTGTATTTAGTTAATAAAGAACTATTTTGGGAATGTACTTATTTTTATTTCCTCAATATAACTTGTGTTATTTTCTCACAAAGGGGGGACTGTTATGTCACTTACAATATTCGATGACGTTATATGTACGGATCATAAATGAAGAATAAACTATATATCATATATCACTGAGTAAACAAAATCGAAATTAAACCTATGTCGGGCGTACAGCTGATCAGACACCGCGCCGAGTAGCTACTCATAATTTATTTATTGGCTAATTTCAGCTAAAACTATGCCCCGAATTTAATTACATAAATATGGTGAAAATCGAGTACCTAGTGCTCTCCTTTAATATTGATATATAGATCTTTATCTCCTTTTATATAGATGCTTAATCTTACCCAAAAACTACTAAATTAATGAAATTTTTATATCCGAATTGTCCAGGGTTCCTAACCTGAGCACACACAATTTGATTAAAATCGGTCAGAAATTAGGAGATCCTGGACATAAAGAAAATAATTTTCTTGTTAAGTTTTTTTCCAAACTTTTCTAAAAAAGGATATTATGTAGTAAACATTTTTTACCTACTTTAATGTGAATATGATTGTTCCTGAGACTAGTGGTAGAACATTTAAGTAATTTTACATGAAATTATGTATACAAGTTGAATTATGGAAAAATATTAAAACACAATATTTCGTAAATGTATATATTTAATACATCTAAAATATAAAGTACTTGCTTAAACACTTATAAAACAAAACACAATGTGTAAAAAAGTATTTAAGGATTTCATTTTCTTCTTCCTTCGGGTTTAACAAATTGATATTTTTCATATAAATATTTGATTTTCTTAAAACAAAGGGTAGGTACTATAAAGCGGCCATGTAAATTATTAACACCACATTTCGTTAAATAATTACAACAAATATGTAAGCAAAAAGTTTGTTTTATTTTTTTAAGCCATTCATTACATAACTAAAATTCTCAATAGATAATACAAATCAGGTAACAATATGTTTAACAAAATACATGCTTCTTTTTCAACTAAAACTTTGCGCTATAGTATTGTAAATGAATATGTTCATAAGAGTTATAATAAAATACTAAGCATTCAAATGTTAGTACATTTACTGAAATAAAAGAATATACAAGTACAAATTTATTTTAAAATCGTACTCTTCAATAGATTTGCTTGAAATAATATGTTGGAAATATTTTAATCTTACATAGTAAATTAATAAAACTAGGACAAAATAAAATACTTAAAAAATTAACGACCTAGTGAGCCGATCATGACCACCTTTGACTTGAAAAAAATACAACATGACAGTAACTTCAACATTTCCCGCCCTTTTCTATTTTACATACAAAAGCTTTTCAAACTCAAAAAATATAAATGCATATAATTTTTTTTCATATATATAAAGTATATGTTTAAGTACATATTGTATCGTCAATTTCAATATATGTTATTTTAATTTGTATTTTAATGAAAATTAAAACAAAACAAGGCTAAATTGTGAGTTTTAAAAACATATATTAATCAGTTTTTATTGTGTAAAGTAAAAAGATTTATTCTTTTATTTATGCGGTTAATTTTTATGTGTTAAACATTTTAATTACAACCTTATCAGTTAAAATCCGACACTTATTGTTGCCGAAATGTGAATTAATCTTTGTGACAAACGAAAGTAATTATTACATATAATAGATCTGTTAAATATCTAAGATACAGCTTATAAAATACGTTCAATATAACCTTCTTAGTAACATTAATATATTATATAATAATTATGTAAATATGTTTGCTTTTTGTAGGAATATATGATTAGTGCCTGTATTTCGTAAGTTTATTAATCTAAATGTTTTAATAATTATACCACTTTATAATCCAGTCTTGAACCATATGGGTTTAACAGGCACCTATGGTATCAAACATTTTATGTAACTTATTAATTGTTGAAATAAAGCTTTGCCTATTTATGTAGATCAGCTGCTTCTATTTAAAATTTAAAATACCCAAAGTCGAGATTCATACTTACAGCACTTTATTTTAATATACTCACAAACACCAATTAGTTTTTAGTAGAATTTAAAAAATTATATTCCAAAAGGAGTTACAGAGAGATTACATTCTGATTTTACTTTGCACAATAACAAAACCAGTTTAAGTAATTGATGACTTCTCATTGATTTTAAAGATATAAAAACAAATAACAATACATGAAAAAATAAAGGTATTTTTAAAGAATAAAAACAAAACAATTTTAAATAAACATAGATAAATAAGATTAAAAATACTTCTTTAAATTACTTCTTTTTTTCACCAACATTTTTTTTTCCTTTTAAAATTTTAAGGTTCCTTACTCAACTCAGCTTTTTTAAAAAAAATTAATACAGCTCTTGAATTCAATACTAAAACTTATTTTTTTGTTTTTAATATATTTTCCGTGTCTATTTAATTTATATAATAATAAAAATTGCAACTATTGCACAATATTTAAATAGAATCACTATATTTCTTATATTTTAAGTATTGTGCAGCTATCTTAAACCAAGGTGTATATCAAATAAAAAAAAAAGGTCTAAGGAGTTTCTCCTTATAATTTATATGATAATAATTTACATAACCATTATAAAGAGTCTAAACAGTACGAATTACATCCATATCTATGTTTATGTCTATATAATATGTTTCTTTTTCATTGTTGTAATGAAAATTGCGAACAAATAAAAGAAATATAATTATGGTTACCTTTTGTAGTTTATGTCTAACAGGTGTTTTAATGATATATTTTTTCTAGTTTCTTTTGGATGTAATTTTCTATGCAGATTAATCACATTGTTGGACACATACCTGGGTTGGAATAATTGAAATTTCATTATGAAATTTTTGAAGTCTTAATAAGTAAAAATAAGTGTTCTGAATAAGTCTTATATTCTAAGAAATCTTAATAAGACTTAGTTTTTAAGACTTTGAGTTATTTTGAAATATATATTCACCAGGGTATAATTAACAGTGAGGCTTTATGTGGTATAATATAATCGGTATATAAATATCGGACGTACAAGCAGTCTACAGCTGTTTAATTGTTATACACAGCTGATGATTATATAAGACAAGTCCTATTCTCATACAGAATGTTCTGTAATTGTTCTACTATAACATTATTGCAATCATGAAGTACGAATAGTCTTTAGCTTGTAGTTTTTACATATTGGTGTTCAAAATTATATGACCCATTCAGTTTTATAGAGAATTATAAGACATATACAGTTTCCTTATACAGGCTGATCTTGTTCAGATACTCTTCGTATATAGTTTTTTTACATACAGACAGTTCACTGACTTGTTATACAGGATTTGTATCTACTAAATGTAAATTAGTATAATTTTATTTTACACACTTAACAGATTACAAATAGTAGCCCATAGAGTGTGTTCGAGCATTCTTGTAATAATCAAAATATTCAGCCGGAGATCTGGAATGCTTTTTAACAACGTCATCAAGCTGCATTTGGTCTCCCCAATCAGCCTGAAATTTTTAATACATAAATAATTAATATCAACTGAAATATTCAACATAATTATTTATGCCCGACTTAGGATTGTCCTAAAGCAAAAAACGGGAAATTCTGAATTTGACTATGTTGTTTTATTTTGTATTTTGATGATTTCTTCGCATGTTTTGGATCAATTTTTGCACTTCGTTTTTTTATATTAATAATTATATTCCCATATAATTTTCATAAAAATCAGTTTAATAGTTTCTTTTTTAAATCAAAATAAATGAAGATTTTAAAAGGTGTTAGAGCATAACCACTTTTCACAGCTTTTGCTAACACCTCTACGGCCATGCTCGCCCGGGGAAGTATTACCGCCCTTTATAAAGTCGGCATAAAATAAAGTATGCATGACTTGGGGATGCCGGATGGCCATGTCTCCCCTTTTCTTTTCCTATTCCTATCCTCTCCAAACCTTTAATCCCAACCCCATCCTATCCAATAAACCTATTATATCCGATCTCCCAGGTTGACACTACACTTGCAACTCTCCTGATGTTGCGTTTGTCTATGGGCGACGGGATCGCTTACCATCAGGTGAACCGTCTGCTCGTTAGTCGTCCTTTCCATAAAAAAGATTAGGTCCGTGAATACACAAATTTTAGACTTTTGAAGTCTGTTTGCTCTGTTTTCTGTGACAATTGTTATTTCTATTTATTTATTTATTAACTCAAGGTTCCCAATATTGAGTATATTGCGCAATTAAATTAGGTACAGATAATATCATTATGAATGTTTTAACAATGATAGGTGAACACAAATTCTAAAAAATAATATAAAAAAATCGTAGCATAAACCATACACCCGTATAATAAAATAACGCATGAAAAACGGTAAGGATTTTGAGAATTAACTATTATTACTATATCAATGATTATAAAATAAATAGTTTATTTGGAATACTCACGAAGTTCGGGTAGAGCGACCGTTTCTCGTCGAACCGGAGTTCATTGACGCACCGAAGCAGGTATAGCCTTTCCACCCACGGCCAGATCATGTAGTCCAGCATACCAGGTCGGTTGCCACCGTAGTAGTTAGTGCCTGGCAACGCAGAAGGAATTGAATACCGACACAAACGGAAAAGAAACACTATTTTTTACCGTTTTCTTTTCTTTAAAAACCCTGCCATTAAGAACCAAGTCTTACGTCCCAAGGCCTTTAACAAACATTAATATATACATGTTACCACACTCGGATGTAAAGCAACTATTTATAGGCCATACCAATATTTTGTCCGTGTGGGAATCGAACCCACGTCGGTTATTATGCAACACAGAAGGTGAAATCAGGTTTACACCAAGAGCTTCGCAAACCGAGCCCGTCTAGCCCCATAAGCGTATCTAGGGTTATTTTCCAGAGTGGGCACTAGACCATCCTGGGTGGACACTTGATCACCCTGAGTGGACACTAGACCATCCTGTGGCGTGCACGGAATACCCGACCCCCCCCCCCCTTTATATACGCCCATGTCTAGACCTCTAGGGAGAGGGGAGGGGGCAAGCTGACGTATGTATGATGGGACAAGTAAGAATTATACAGGGCGACGGGTAAGTCACTAACGATATTAAAAGAGAGCACTCTGTTGACATAATATTTATGTTATAAAATTAGGGTTGACCAAATTTTAAAATGTAGATGATCGGCAGTACAATCGGCACAGGTCGTTGACCCCCCCAAACGCCCCCCAACTTTACGCCTCATCCCGAAGCGTGACGTGTTTGCTTATAAGTTGAGTCATTAATTATTTAACTTTCAAACAGTCTGCATCTGACGTTCGCGCGGTGTAGACGTTACGAGTCCCGGAAGCCCATGCTGCCGAAGGCTCTGCCCTAC
>JAOCPS010283137.1:0-13176 GCA_025505425.1 Graphium colonna | reverse complement strand
CCACGGGGTATTGCAATGCGCGGTGAAGCTAAGAGGAACCCACGGCCGACCAGTGATGAATGGTAAGCCGCGAGAGCCACTCGAGGTGGACTCGTGGACCCCAACTTTGATGCGTGCCGGAAGGGTTGCGAGGTCAGGTGGATGGTGGATGCGTTTGATGCCCTGGCCCTGAACTTTCGGCCACTATCCCCTGTAACGAAGAGGCAGTCGCGGGGAAAGAGGAGTGTCGGCAGATCGTAGGCCGCTCTCCCTATCCCCCGCGACTTGGTCGGGCCGAACCACCGACGGATGTGGCGTGGAGGGGCCGCGGGGGGTGGATTTCTACCCTCTGCGGTCGAATCTAGATGAATGGCGGAGCCCTCCATCGTATCCCGTGCGGGGACGAGCGGAGGCTTGATGCTCGTTGGCACTTGCTTTCCTGGCTCGATGGCTTCGGGCGGCTTACTTCGGGAAGTTTATCGCCAATAATAGCGAGGCCAAGTAGGAAGGCGAACTCGTTGTTTTGGTGCGCCTTACCTGGGAGAAGAGGGGGTTGCATCCGAGGAGAGGCTGTTTATGTGGCCAGCGCTGGTAGGGTCGCGGAAGTGTGCGAAAGCGTTTCCGTGGCCCTACCTATATGCGCCGGGGTGGAACGGGGTGGAAGACGGGTTATGTCGGACTCTCACCGACTAAACCCTCCACGTTTAGTCGGTGAGAGTCCGACATAACCCGTCTTGCCCTCGCGAGGCGGGTATGCGTTTTCTGCATTTCCTCCAGGAAAAACAAAAAAAAAACTGTATAGCTATCATACATATACTATAGATATAATAAACCTAACGTTACGAACGTTTTTTGCTGACTGGTACCCTCTGCAACATCCCATAAGGAATTTCGTTCCAAAAACCCCAAACAAAACAAAAAAAGTATTTGATGATATTCAAAAACAATTTTTTACCACTCGATCTTTTGTATTTCATTTGACGTGTGTTATAAATTCAACGACATTTTCATGTTTTAATTTCAACCTACATACATGTGATGAGGGTTCGTAATCCATTTGGGACTTTGACAAGCTTAAATGACTTAAAGTAAAATATCCGTATTATTATGAATGAAAAAAAGAAATTGGCGGTTTGGTAAAAATGAATGAAAATGTAATCAAGAAGGTATAAAAGTAGCACGAAAATAATGTTATTCAAATAAAATATCTGAATGGATATTTTAAAAAGTATGCTTTTATTGTTATCTATGCGATTTGGGTATTTTATATGTAATTTATCTTTATTAAGTACTTGCTGGTCCCTATGAATTCTCCGTCATAAAGGTTTACCGTTTTTGCAATTATTTTGATTGATGCGCTACAGCGCTAAATGAAAATTTTTAACAATGGAGATGGAGTTCCGAAACCTAGAACGTTTTATATGACATGTCCTTCTTTTTGTGAATCTATTCTTTTGATTTATTAAATATTAATATATTTTTAATTAAAGCTACAAACTGAACACCTTTTTTTCTAAATCTACATTTTTGAATTTTTTTTATCTGCTGTAAAATCCTAGATATACATTTTTTTAGACGTGATTACAAATCGAAGGAATCAATGCTTTAGTAGGTTTGTCAAAAATTAACTATCATGTGCTCCCTATCCCATATCGAAAAGCAGTTCTTAAGATAAGCCCGTTCAACCAATCAAGCAAACTCTTAACTAGTAATATCAGTTAAGATAGTGTAAATGAAAATCATTTAAATGGAATCGTTGCCACTGTACTTTAATTCCTTTTTTATTTGACAGGGGAGTATACTTCCAATATGGTTTCATTTGATTTTAAGAAAAATCTGTTAAGTAGTTAGTTTTTAACATCTTTTTTTGTAATTTCCTAAAAAATAATCGTGTATTACAAATACACTTGTATGTGCTTTTGTTAGAAGTTCAAACATTGCCTAAATATAAATTGCAACTGCTACCCGAGCTTTCGAATCTAATTTTCTAAGCATTACATACATAATTTATTTGAAATGGGGGTATTTCCTTACATTCCTTATTCAATAATAAATATTTTTTTTTTAAATTAATTTATTTTACTATGAAAACGTTTGGCAAATGCACTATGTAATGCATATAATAATGCTCATAACCACATCTGTGCCAATATTATAGAGCTGAAGAGTTTGTTTGTTTGTTTGGTTCAACGCGCTAATGTCAGGAAGGACTGGTACGAATTGAAAAATTATTTGAATGTTAGATCGCCCATGCATCGAGAAAGGTTTTACGCTACATGATATCAGGCGAATAGGATCGGAGCAAACATGAAAATGTTGCGAGAAGGGGGAAAATCTACGAGGCTGAAATCACAGGCTATTCTAGTTTGCTATTTTAGAGACTTTTGATATTTCTACATATAATATTGATGTTTAAACAAAATATCATACAAGATAATATTTTGTATTAAGCAATATAGTAATAAATAGAAAATAAAGGTCTTATTTACGACAAACTATTATTATAATAATGGTGAAAAAAGTGCTTAAACTGCAAGTCAAGAAGAAAAAAAATATTTTTCTGTATTATTTCTTTAAGGTTTGATATGAAAAATATTTAGGATATCTAGCATTACGTTTTGATCCTTAGGAAGTCAAAAAATCCTTAGGAATCAAAAACAAATGATAAGGCATGTAATTTTTTTATAACCTTTTGCTAAAAGTGGACTATGAGAGTACCGTACTTTGAACACTCTAAACTGAGAAAACAATTGATTTTTATTACAAAAAAGTCCTCTTCCGGAATCATGGACGGTACACAAGATAGTTTTATGATGCAAGTAGCCAAAAAATCAAGTTTAGGATGTCAATTATTCCCAGTACTTTTGTTAGTTCACGTTAAGTAGTAAAGTGGTTTATCTTTGGGAAACATTTTTACTACATTTTGCTTATGCATGAAATATTATACCTGAAGCGGTAAAGAAATCTTCTATATATTAAAAATATATTTTTCCGTTCTATGGAAAGAAAATTTTACAGTTTGATAAAACAAAATTTAAAAAAAATAATAGCAGCACAGAACGACGATTATGATAAATTATTCAATTACATATATTTGAGTTATTAATAGTATAAGAGCATGTAAATATTTTTATTAACGAAATATACGAGGGAGGTAATTAGTTCGTGGAACGACATGGAAGGAGTTTAAAATGAAACATGAAACTATTTGTTCTTTTCAATATATTTGTCCTTAATTATATCATATTTTAAGATCTTTTGTGTAGTTTGTTTACCCTTGAAAAAAATTATTCATCTTTATTCCTTAAATAGTCAGAAGTTGTCGCTCTTTCTTAATTTTTGGGAACAAATAGTAATCACTGGGTGCCAGGTGAGGAAACAGTTTAAAACCGCATTGATAAATGGCTTAGGTTGCAACATGGCACGTGTGGGTGCGCGCATTATTGTAAAAAAGCAGCACACGAAAACAGTTGCATAAAGAAGCGTTGCAATCTCCTTAAATGGTGAAGCCATTTTCTTTGCTGATTGCAGTCAACAGGATTCCTTCAGAATCTTAAAATATTTTCGCCATGATCTTTCCAGCGGATTGTTACACCTTGTACTGTATTGGGAGAAATGTGCCTTTTGTATGCCACACCATTGACTTTTGCTTTGAGTTAAGTTCGAAGCTACGAACCCAAGATTCATCCTCAGTAAGAATCTGGGTCATAACTACCTCCTCAGCGTTCCAAAAATTTGCGAGAACTGACTTTACTCTTGCCAAGATGTTTATCTAGGATATTCATATTGGTAGTATCTAATACCCCAACTAATTCTGCAAGCTGTATCTTCTTTAGCCAAACATTTTCCATTACAAGATTTTCTTCGTTTATGATGATTTTTGGGGCAGTTGCCTTAACTGGCCGTCCTAGTCGGAGATCCTTTTCAATAAAGTCTCTAACTTGCTTGAAAAGGCTTGAGAAAAGCTGTGCCACTCGCAAACTATAATTTAGCCGAGACAGAGTCTCCATAATAGCTGCCATTTGTTGATAAATCGTTCGAGGTGCTTTTCCTTACTTGGTGAGGACCTTAATCACAGTATGATAGTCAATTTTCTTTATATTTTGGATTGAGTTCTTCCTGCTTGATTTGTTTACACATTGATATGTTACTGATATTGCTATGTCGCAATTTTTGAGCTTTAGTAATGAAAGGGATCTCGGTTTAAATGAATATTTATAACATTCTTCAAAATAATAAAATTGTTTCACTTTTTCTTCTCTTTTCAATTTTATACCCCGTGTTTTTGTGAACACTGATAAAATTAAGTTTTTTTCTCGTAAATTTTATGCCACGTTAAGTATTTTGTTATCATTTTTATATTCAACCTTTTGTTTTGTGAATGATGTGTTCGCCTTTCATCTGCTCTATATCTATGCTCCACCGTTTGTCATTTTGTGTGAATTCTATTATGCTAGTGTATTTTTAATATATAATTGGTGTATCTTTTTAATGAATAAATAAATAAATATCAGCTCAGCTCTACCCCTACCAAAATATGTGTATATCAAATTTCATCCATTTCATCTATTATGTTTCGTGAAATGGGGTATCTTACTTTCAAACACCCAAACATTCACCTTGATAATATTTGCTTTTTTGAAATTGATACGTTTATTAAATAATACTTAACATATTACATACAAAATACATTTATTTTGCCAAATTATGTGAGCAGGAAGGGAACAGAGAGACGCATTTCAAAATAAAATGTCGCGTTATAACTATTTACTATTATATATAACATATATGATGGCATCTGACAACACCTGAATCGTGCATTTGCAGTTCCCACCGAGTTTAAAAGTCTTGCCAATCGGGCATAATGCATTTTGAATATGTACATTGAACCCTGGTCCCATTTCTGGGTTCAAATTTAACTTCGACTTAACTGCTTGAAATATATAATGTTCTATTCTTTGTATTTGTTAAAAATGAGTAGCAGTTCGTAAGTACCCCCAAAACTTAACACGACTTCAAACGCCGTAAAAGTATACTTTGGAAAATATGTGTCTTCTTCGTTTGTTTTTATTTTAAAGAAAAACTACTGATCTAGCACTTATTTTTTTTCAAATCAGTTCATAGGTGGCGGAGGTATAGGCGATTATTACTACCTTTTGTTATTTTTTTTTAAAACAAACTACCGAACCAATTCATCTGAAAACTTTAGAGCACCATTTAAGAAAAATATCTTATCAGTAAAAATTATTTTTTTTAAATCGATTGACAAAACGCCGGAGATACGCGCGAATATAAATAAATATTTTTTTATTAATATTCCTATTTAAAAAACAACTGCTGAAACGATTTTTTTTCATTTTGTGGACAAT
This sequence comes from Graphium colonna, assembly GCA_025505425.1. NCBI lineage: Eukaryota > Metazoa > Arthropoda > Insecta > Lepidoptera > Papilionidae > Graphium > Graphium colonna. Next base: position 7,828 of record JAOCPS010283137.1, on the reverse strand, counting down.
ACGTATAAACTGGAAAAAATACTGTATCAGACAAAAAAGAATTTTAAAATTGGTTCATAAATGACGGAGATATGTGCGAAAGTACATAAAAAATATAAATACATTCGAATTGAGAACCATCCTCCTTTTTGGAATCGGGTAATAACGGCATTATCGATTTGTCTATCTCACATTTCAAAGTGTTCCTGATAAATTATAAAGATTAAAAAAAAATGTATGTGATTTTAAAATAAGTCTTTTAAAAATTGGTGGATATTTCAAGTAGAAAATTCCATGAAAACTTTTGAATCAAAATCATATTTTCTTAAAGTCGAATAATTTTAGGTATTCACATGGAATCCAAAATAAGAAAGAATTTCGTCAAAGAACTAGCAAGAAATTTATGAAACATAAAAGCGAAATTTCTCATTAAAAAGCATTTTGTGGGATAATGTTGTTGTAACACTTGACGGGGAGATAATCAAAAAACTTTTATTCGTTCGTGTTTATTGGCTGCCTATTTATTATACATTTTTATTTTATAACTTTAAGTTTCTCTTTTATTGCTCTACTGTATTATGAAAGAAGCGCTGTATTTATAATAAGATCAATGTTTTGTATCACAAGCACGTTTTACAAATATAAATTCCACAAATACTATCAACCAAATCTCAGACTAGTTGTTACCTTACCGCTCTCCACTGCCCGAGGCAAACGATGCAAGAATACTTCGGCACCCCCTTCCAACATAGTTGTGGACTTCTGCAACATCAGGGGATTACACTCTAACCTAAATGCCGTCCCACCTTGAGACGGCAAGACCAGCCTTGCTCTTTTTGACCGAGACTCAAATATCTTCTCCGGCAGACACCTTCCATCTCGGTTACCCGGGATACAAATTGCAAAATAAATTTGTGCCCCGCGCAGGATTGTGTGTGTACGTCAGAGAGGTTATCTGTTTTCGACGTCTCGGCAGTTTTGAAGGTGACCTGGTTTTGAAACCTGTCCACTGTATGGCTACGAGTTGACTGCGGCGACTATCCTCGCGTCTATGCGTGCCTGTACAGGTCTCACAGTTGTGATACCGAAACTGACCTCAATGACCACGTCCAGATGGCTGCAGATTCCGTGCTGCAGCAGACTCCCTCCGTAGAAATCGTGATTCTTGGCGATTTTAACGCCCATTACACCGAATGGCTTGGATCACGCACAACTGATCACGCGAGGAGATCTGTTTACAACTTTTCTGTGGCGTATGGTTTGACTCAGATGGACCTTATGCTGACCACTCACCCGGACAATTACAAGATCTTCGTCGGCGCTCCGTTAGGCTCTTCCGACCACTGTCTAATACAGAGTTAGGTGCCTATCACGTGCCCGTCTTTTCTACTCGGACACCGCTGTGTATGGCACTATATGTCAGCGGATTGGGATGCGGTGCGGTTTTTCTTTGCATTCTACCCCTGAAGGCAGATTTGCTTCTTAATGGATGCTCCAAGCATTGTCGCCGATTCCATTACTGATGTGGTGCTTCAGGGTATGGAACTTTATATTCCATTCTCCCGTCCCCATCGGTGGTAAATCAAGACCATGGTTCAATCGCTCCTGCAAGATACTTTTTCGCTATAAACAAGAATGCTATCGAGCCTGGGCCACGGCGGCGGTGTCTTGTGATGTAAATACCAGTGCATTAAAAAAGAAGTATAAGTTTGTCTCTAGGTCCTTCAAACTCGCCTTGGCCGCAGAAAGTCGGAACACATTGGCAGAATTGGCGATAGACTAGTTCGCCTGCCTTCGGGCACTCACGCGTTTTAGTCTCTTGCCAAATCAGTCCAAGGGAACTTCTGTACGCCATCTTTGCCACCCATGCACAGCGAGGATGACTCGCTGTCCCATACCCAAAAGAGAAAACCGATCTCCTGTGCACTCTTTTTGCGTCAAGCTCGACTATTGACGATGGGGGAACACATCGCCGACCATCCCGCGGTGTGAACACTCGATGGTAGAAATACGTTTACATCTGAGTGCAGTGCGTAATGCACTTTTCTCTCTCGATGTTCATAAGTCGAGTGGGCCAGGTAGAATTTCTGTTATTGTGCTGAGGACATGTGCTCCAGAGTTGGCTGTGATATTTAATGGTCTACAAGATTCCTTGTATAATTTTTTTCGCTAAATTCGACATAAAGGCGAAACTATACTTTGTCTTTTTTTGTACGGTTATTTCCGTACATATTGATTGCACGATAAAAATAATAAGCATCAAAGTTGTAAATAATCAAAGTTATAACAACTTTAGTTCTTATCATTTTTGTTAAAAAATCAAAAATAAAGGAGATATGGCTAAAAAAAGATTTGACCTTGAAATCAATATGGCAGCTAACGCACCATTCGGATTTGGTCGAATTCGGTCAGACTACAATTATTTCCAGGTTACCCCTATTTTGAGCTAACCCGACTAGGCTACGGCTACACGCACGAATTGAAATGATTATCACATTCCGCCTAAGCTAAGTGTGCAAGCGAGAGCAAGGAATAAACGATAGAGTCGATCATCAATGTTTTTTTATGACGTTATCACGTAAATTATCGTCAGTAAAACGACTTTACAGGCACAAATTTTTTTCTGTGAAATTAATAACGCTAAGATATTTTGGTGTGGTAATATAAATTATATTACATACATACACACACATCTTATCTGTTGAGTCTAGTAAGGAATTATCACTAAACAAAAATTACTTCACGTGTAACAGTAAAAACGACCCTGGCATCAATACAAACTAAACAAACATCTAGGTTTGTGTTTCGAAATATGCCAGCAGATTCTTTTTTCTGAATTGATGACTAGCTTACATCAAGTATTATAAAATGAAGTATATAAATTTGTCTCTGGTAATTCCCGGAACCACTTTGTATGTCATTTAATTATACAAAGAGTCTATTTATATGTGTTCTGTTAGTAACTTCAAAATTTTTTTTTACCAAAAGTTAAAATGACAACCAACCTTTTTGTGTTGGTAGAGCATAACTTATTTCCACAGCTTTTGGTGAACTTTTACGGCCGCATTCGCCCGGGGAAATACCACAATCATTTATAAAGTCAGCATAAAATAAAGTATTCATGACTTGGGGATGCCGGATGGCCATGCCTACCATTCTCTTTTGCCACTCCTTTCCCATCCAAATCCTTAATCCTGACCTATGCTTTTAAAAAACCTTATTCTATCCAATTTCCCAGGTTTACAACGCACTTGGGACTCTACGGGTGTTGAGTGTGTATGTGCGACTGGATCGCTTACCATCAGGTGAACCGTCTGCTCGTATATCTTCCTTTTCTTAAAAAAAGTTACAATGAGAATCAACTTTTATATTTGTCACTCTATTTGTCCATGTATAGCTATTTTTCTGTTTGGGTCAGCTTACGTCAGAAATAGCCCAATTTTGACGGGACTTGACTGACTGATGACAGATTGCTTATGTAGCAACTTAGACAACATTATTATTTGTAAAAGAGTTATGGTACCAGAAAAAAAATATCTTAAAATTGCTAGTGTAGCCGCAAGCAACAGCTTTTTTTTATACAGAAGGAGGATAACGAGCAAGCGGCTCACCTGATGTCTTGCCAAATGGTTCCGTGACTGTAGGATAGAGGTGAATCCTGAAAAAAGTATAGCAATACACTTCACTAGGAAGCTGCCTAAGCCCGAACCTCATATCAACCCAACAGCTTACTGGAACAGAAAACTGCGGAAAAAACCCTCTTCGGCCAACCAATCCCCCAAGAAACGGACGGAAGACGGTCAAATATCTCGGTGTAACATTCGACTCTATTATGTTGTTCTCCATCCACATACACAAGTTGGGAAAAGAGCGACCTAAATATCGGGCCGCCTGCAAATCTTTGAAGTCTCCCAGAGCAAAATGTCCCTCAGACATAAGCTCCTTCTGTATGAAATGTGCATACGTCCCATAATAGTGTACGGCAGTGAATCCTTTGCACATGCATGTCCCAGCACTCTTAATAAACTGCAAATAGTTAAAAATAAATTCATACGCAAGGCAGCTGCCCTGCCCAGTAACTGACAGCTTAATATCGACCGGCACAGCGATTGCAGACTCCCGACGTTACGTGAATTCTTTAAAAAAACATTGAAAAGGTTCTTTTCAAGGGCCGAAAACCATTCCAACCCTCTGGTGGTAAAAGCTGCAAACTATCAGTCCAATCCAACTGCGGTAGTCAAATTTCATAGACCACGCCACGTCTTCCTTGACTCGGATCAAGAAGGAGACCTAGGTGACCAAGAACCATCGTCGGGGTCCAGTCAAACAACACTAAAACATACACGTAGAACCCAACAACCCACAAATTATTATAGATCGACCTCGCCTCAGAGCACGACTAAACAACACTGGGTACACACGCTTAACCCGCGTCCCAGGGTGGTTCTCACTGCCCCGATCATCCGATTCTTAACAGTCAATGATAATCGCGATATCGGCCCGCCGCTGGATCGCGTTCGTCCGTAGTGACAAATCCCATTTTTGTTAATCATGCATCTCCTAATGCGTATCTCTATTAGCGTATAGCCTTTAACTCGTGGAAACATAGAATTTCCACGGGTTCGATTGCCCGATGAAGCTGTACATAGGGAACCTAGAGCTATACTTCGTTAATCAAAAGTTAAAATGACAAGACAATATTTACAAATACAGACGTGGCTCCAATAATTAATCGATGTGATAGAATGGGGTTGAAAGAAAACTGCTCATGGATTAGAGCCGATAACAATTAAAACAATAATTCCGTAAATATTGATTGTACGATAAAAATTATAGAGACCAAAGTGAAAGAAAATCGAATTTGCAATAATTTTAGTTCCTAACATTTTTGTAAAAAACTTATAAATATAGGAGATATGGGTTAAAAAAGGTTTGACCTTGAAACCGATATGACGGCTAACGCATCGGTCAGATTTGGACGAGTTTTTGGATTCAATCTATTTATGATCCCCATATTGTAGCTTTGATATTTCAATTTAAAAAAGAATTTTGAAAATCAGTTCATAACTTGCGGCAAAATCAGTAAACATATATTTGCTGAATACAGAAAACTTATACAATTAAATTGGGATATAATATATACATTTGGGCCCCCAATGACATCCTCACCTGCTCGCGGTATATCCTGCTGAACAACAAACGATGCTCTGGCGACCGAATCGTGGCGGTATGACCACACAAAAGCTAGAATCTTTAAATGTCAATTCTGATTGCAGCGCAATCAGAGAAAGATTCTAACAACTGCGGTCACCAACCCGCCTGCCAATCGTGGTAACTAAAGGCAACTTTCCCCCCAATGAGACGCAACTCAAATTTAAGGCCCCCAGTTCCCGGTGGTCGCACTATTCCTGGCCACGGTACCGGTCATGGCAACGGTGGACGGGGAGTGCTAAGAATCCCCGAGCTACGGCAGGGCAGTTCAACGGACGCTCTCTGCGGCTGGGCGAAAACCTTACCGAACTGGAAGTGGAGTTAAGTCGAATAAACTGGCACATAGTGGGCCTATCGGAAGTCCGAAGATAGGGTGAGGACACGATATTACTAGATGTTGGCCACTTACTCTACTTCCAGGAAGGACACCAACTATCCGAAGGTGGTGGGGCAAATGCTAGTAAACTTCCTCGAGGCTCAGGGGCTATTTCTGATGAACAGTTTTTACCAGAAGAAGCCCCAAAGGAGGTGGACCTGGCTTAGCCCCGATAAAGTTTCAAAAAATGAGATCAACTTCATAATGTCCAATAAGCGCCACATATTCAGTGATATCTCAGTGATCAATAGGGTTAATACTGTGAGCGATCACCGTCTTGCCAGATCCACCCTGAATATTAATATTAAGGTCGATCGCGCGCAACTACGACTCGTCGACTCTAAGACCGTCACTGCTCTAGGTCCAAATTGGGTGCGAAAGCTTCCAGTTAGAACTCCAAAATCAATTCGCAATGCTGGAAACTGTGCAGGATATTAATGACGCCACCAAACGTCTGACTGGGATCATTCGTGAAGTAGTACAGAAATATTTTCGACCAAAGAGCACTGGACAAAAGTCGAAGCTCACAAGCGAGACTGAAGGAGATGACGAAGAGAAGCGAAATAGTAATACCACACCTTCTGAGCGTCATGTACTTAACAAGAGGGTAAGAAGACTGAAGAGGCGAGATTTAAGACGAGCGAATACTCAAAACATGGAAATCATAATAGCACGCAACGGGGGCTCGAAAGTATTTGCCAAGTCTAAAACGTCCGGTTGTCACCTGACAAAACTCAGAACAGCACAAGGTACCACCGTCATCTCTAAGCTGAAGTCGAAAAATTCTATGGCAAACTCTATACGTCCCAAATACCGCCACCTCACTCACACCACGCGGATGATCTCCGAGCCAGGCTGGTATGCCACCTAGCAGACGAGCTTCCCGATATCGACATGGGCGAGATTAGTTTGGCCCTCAGACAACTTACGGACAACAAAGTTCCGGGAGAGGACGGAATAACATCAGAGTTATTAAAAGCAGGAGGAAAACCTATATTGGTTGAGCTAGCGAAGCTCTTCAATTCCATCCTCCAAAACGGCCTTACACCGGAGGCATGGAGCAGAGGTATTGTTGTACTGTTTTTTAAAAAGGGTGACAAGACAATGCTGAAAAACTATTGCCCAATAACACTCCTGAGCCATGTGTACAAGTTGTTCTCGAGGGTTATAACGAATTGTCTCGCCCGAAAATTCGATGACTTCTAGCCCGTCGAGCAGGCCGGGTTTTGAAAAGATCGAACCGCCGGGTTTTGATAAGACCGAGAAGTATAATCAGCCTCTTTGCCTTGCGTATGTTAACTACAAGAAAGCCTTCGATACCATCGACACCTGGGCCGTCCTACGTACAACACGTCAAGTGTTGAGACGTCTATATGACACTGCTACGATGTCCGTCCAAGTAAAAGGTCAGAGCTTAAGACCAATCCAATTGCATCGTGAGGTAAGACAGGGGTCACTGACATTGCGCGCAAAATTAGCGCGTTGAAGTGGAAGTGGGCTGGCCATGTCTCCAGACGTACCGATGGTCGATGGACCCGACACGTGTTAGAGTGGAGACCGCGTCTAGGCAAACGTAGTGTAGGACGCCCTGCAACGCGATGGACTGATGATTTGAGAACGGTGGTGGGTAGGGGATGGATGCGGACTGCCGAGGACCGGGATAGTTGGCGCGCTTTGGGAGAGGCTTACATCCAGCAGTCGATGGCGATAGGCTGATGTTGTTGTAAACAATCAAATTGAAATTTTGAATTTGGTTCAAAATAGAAAATGATGTCATAGTAACGTTTATACAACTTACATTTAAAATACGAACAGGATTAAATTTCAAAACATTGCAATTTTATACGTATTCAGAGAAGCCAACCAAAGTTACTGAGCTAAATGATTAAAATAAAAAAATACAATTGACATCAAAGATTTGATTGGTGCAACTAACATATAGAAAGACAAAACAGAATACAATGTTAAGGTAACATACACATTATTAACATTTAAAATTCGAAACAGGATTGAATTTTGAAACATGGCGGTTTAATACGTATTCAGATAACGGTGTTTGAATAACTCAACGCAAATCCGACAAAAGGCAAATGGACTTTGATTGAAGCGAAACCTACACCATCACCAGAATTTCAGACCACAAAGATTAAATCCGCTGGAATGTCGATGGTATTCTTGGTCACATAATTCGTGTTCAATATAAGAGTTGTAATCTCTCTTTTAAGCAGGTGAAAAGGTAATACTGGCAAGTAAAGATGGCAT
>JAOCPS010283027.1:0-13176 GCA_025505425.1 Graphium colonna | reverse complement strand
AAATAAACCGCGATAAAATCCGTAAAGTTGTTTAATTTAAAATGTCAAATATTCGCGTAAGTCTTAGAAATAATATCATTGAAAGATTTTAAACCTACAAGAGCAACAACAGTATTATTTCCATACAGTTGAGTCATCAAAGTATTCTGCAAAGGCACTCTACTTAAGGCGAGGTTCTTCAATCCTCCGTGTGCGAAAGAAAAGACCGTCCTCAAATGCACCGCAATGACAAGGACAGAGATCTCGATGCCGGAACGGAGCGGGAGTGAATGGTGCAGTAAAATCGTTCATTTTGAGAAAAAAATCATCACAGACGCTTATTTTAGTTTGATTTGCTATCCGTTAAATTACGTACAATTTAAATAATATTGGTTTTTGATGGCAAACAGAGGTATGTTTGGCATTTTTTGCTATCGGAAAAAGTTAATACAAATGTGTAACGGACTTCCGACGGAGCTAAGAAAAGATCTCAAATATAAGTGTTTTTTTTAACTTTTTTATAATGTAGTATTTCAAAATAAAACCGTTTCCAAAATCGCAATTTCTAGAAGAGTCCGGCCTTAAAAATGTGTTATAATTTCTACGTTTCAATTGTTTACTTAAATTGTTAATGATCTTTGTAAGGATGGTCGATTTCTTTTTCAGATAAATGAGAGATTATAAAATATTTTGTTATAAAAATATCACACTTATTTCCACAATGTTACAATATGTCAACATAACCATTATTATCAGCGGATAGTTATGATTTTCCATGTAGTATGGTCAAGCTGTTAAGCTATCTTAGCTATGAAAGGATTGCGAAAACCAACCAAGAATTTACCAACATGACTTCTTCAGAAGTGTTATTCTTGTAAATCAACAACAGCATTGTTAATCGGTCTGAGATATTTTTACAAAATTCCAGGTTGTGTCTCATTTTATCAACCAACTTTAGAAAGGAGGGGGTTCTTTAGTCGTATAGTTCTATAGTTCGATAGTATGTTTTTTTCTATTATTGAATTGAAAACTTCTTATGGCGTGCCACATACAAATGTTTTTTAAGGGAGTCTGATCCATGACGCTCGGAGGTGAAAGGCTCGATTGGGGTATCTCAGAACCGGCGAGTGTACCAAAGCGAGAAAGATACTGCTCTTTATAGGGAATGTACGCCGAATGCCACGTTAACTAGTAGCATAATTCTGAAACTTTTCCTCCAACGATATTTAACATTGATCTGATGGTATTACGTCATCATATTTAGAAAGAAGCAAAAATGGATAAATTCAGTAAAAATGCATGCGTAAGTGTTTGTTTAAAACATTTATAAACGATTAATATCATGGTTGTTATAAATAACCATGTTAGTCTATAACTACGTCAACATTTTTGTGTATAAAATAACTTAGCCGCGATTTGGTTTCAGGAAAAAATCAGAATAACTGGCTCCCAGATAAAAATACCACAATATCCAGTGTTCATTTTATTAATAACAAAAAAAAAATCATTTACATCCATCGTTTCCCCAAATTTCGATTTTTAAAGAAAGAATATGTTTAGTTGTTGAATGAATTTTTGTAAATATATTTTCAAAATATCAGCTGTCTTATTTTTGTAACCAACATAATAAAAAAAAAACAAATTAAGTATTCAGGGTATTTTCCTGAAACACTTTGCAATTTAATAATTGAACATATTCAAATAAACCATTTTTTTATGGAATAGAAGACAAACAAACAGGGGTGAGTGGTAAGTGATAGACGTCCGTAGACACACGCATTATCCGAAGAGTCACGATTGCGTTGTCAACCTGGGAAACTGGATAGAATAGGTTTATTGGATAGGATGATGACGGGATTAAGGATTCGGAGGGGAAAGGAGGGGGAAAAGAAAAGGATAGACATGGCCATCCGGCAATCCCCAAAAGTCATGCATACTTTATTTTATGCCGACTTTATTGGCGGTGGTGGTACTTCCCCGGGCGAGCGCGGCAGTAGATGTGCAGCAAAAGCTGCGATAAAATGTTATGCTCTACCATCATACATTGTTTCTACCACCCTATTGTTAATTATACTGGGGTTGTCTTCTAGTCTATCCATCTAGATATTAAAGTATTTTGCAACCTGCTGATACCCGACCGTTGGTGATGGCTTATTTGAAATTTGAAGTTATTATCAAAATATCTAATAGCCTCTTCTCAATATGGATTGTCATATGCGGTCGACAGGTACTTGGAGGCGTTGAGGTATTTAAAGCGACTTCAAAAAAGTAGTTTTGTATGTATGTCACTTGATTTCTCCGCAAGTTATTAACTGATTTTTAAAATTATTTTTGATTTGAAAAGTTTTACTTTTAAAATCAAAATGTTTTCACGGACGTTAACTTCTAAGTCTTTTTAAGTCAGTTTGCTGAAATTTTCAAGAGGGAACTACTGAAATGCACTTCTTGGGAATTGTAACTTATTTACCTCATACTATATGCCAGTTCTCGAAGCAGTTCAAATTTCAAGTACATAACTATTTACTTCGAATTTGTCAGTTCATGCTACGTTAATGAAGATTATGATCTATTAAAGTATACCACATATGCTACAATACTAATGGGTATATAGAAGTGGTAGAGCATAACATCTTTACATAGCTTTTGCTGCACTTCCAAAACCACGCTTCCCCGGGGGAAGCCCCACCGCCTTTTATAGTTGGCATAAAATAAAGTATGCATGACTTTTGGGGTTGTCGGATGGCCATGTAAACCTGTTCCTTTTCCCACCTCTTTCCCCTGCAAATCCTAAATCGTGACCCATTATATTCAGTAAACCTCAACCAAGGAAATTGGATAGAATCCAATTTCGCAGGTTGATAACGCATTCATAACTCTTCGGATGTTTTGAGTGTGGCGACAGGATCTCTTACCATCAGGTGAACCGTGTGCTCGTTTGTCTTTCTTACCATAAAAAAATAGTATCAGAACATAGAAGCGTTTATGTGAATGCTAATGTAACGGCAAATAAGAAATTATAAACGGTTAAATAATATCTAAATCATTATGATATGTAAATAAAGGTGAAAATATTTTTATCCATCTTTTGTTAACCGATTTGAAAAAGGAAGCAGGTTTCTCAATTCGAATGTTTTTACTTTTTTGGTATGTTTGCGCGTATTTTTAGCATTTATGAACTAATTTTATTTTTTTTATCTGAAAGGGTGAAATTTCCGGCTTGGCTCTTTTCCGCAATGGTAGCATAAAATTTAAGAAAAATTAGATCAGTAGTTTTCGTTTTAGTATTTGTATAAAATTAACATGAAACACATGTTCTGTAAAATAAACTTTTAGGGCGTTTGAAATTGGTTTTTCTAATTTTATTTGAAAATAATCTTATTGTTGATAAAAATTGGTATTTGAGCATAGGGTCTACTTGTTCTGAAGTGGATACGTCGCCAATATAATAAAAATAAATTCAAAATTCACAAGGGAGTAGGCATAGGCCGTTTCACTGTTTTTTTACTTGCTACCGGTTATATGACGTTATCGTTGCCTACAATGAGAACGTTATATAACCGATAGCAAGTGAAAAATCACTGAAATGGCCCATACCTACAAGGGAGTGTTCAAGTTCATCAACGAAAAATATCCCAAAAGCATTCAAAAGGATGGGATATGTTGTTATCCAAACAGGTGAGGAATAGGAAGTGAAATTTTAAAAGAATGACAAAGTTGGGTAAATGTTTTGATCAGAATCTATTTGTTATTGTTTTTGTTAGTTGCAAAGTAACTCAAAATGGGGCGTGACCACATAAAAAAGTCCTCCTGACCGAATTACGGCCACGGCGGCCAATCTAATTTGAGATTAACCGCGCAGGAGATATTATAGTGCACAAGTGTACGCACAAACACACTCTCTGTTCCTTTACTGGACACGACACGGCTGGAGAGATCAGGCGCAAGACCGACTTTTTACATGCCCATCCGACACATGGATCATTTTTCTTTTCATGCAATCGGGTGATCAGCATTTCCCTAATCCAACCAAGAAACAACAACACAAAGCCATTGTCTCTCCATGAGAATCGAATCCACGACCTCTGGTGCACAAAGCAAGGCCCCATACCACTAGGTTATGAAGGTGGCCTCATTCAATGCCAACGAAGAAAGCATTTTTTTGTACTTTATACAGAGACACTGATTCTGTAAAAATCGGTAATAGTAAACCTATTATGAGACGCTTATATTAAAATAACTTCTTGTGATTCCAATGTTTGAACCAATACGCAAATATTTGAAAATCAAACATGTCTAGGGTTATCTCTTATTCATCTTTGTGTTTGCTGTAATCATAGTATAAGGTTTATTTTCTTTTCTATGAAATATTATAATTATTTCGAATATTATATTTTTGATAAAAACATGACTATATATTTATGAGGCTATATAGTACATATGATAAAGTAACAAGTTTATTTTAAAAGAAAATGACAGAGAACGGACTTTAAACGCCTTAAAAGTGTATTGTCGTGACATATTTTTTTCGTACCTTTTATTTAAAAAAAAAACTGCTAAACCGATTTTTCCGAAACGTTTCGGAAGTATATCCTCTCCTATAAGATTTTTATAAATCGATTCATAAATAATGGAGATTTTCGCAAATATCCTTAAAAAAAAAACATCCTCCTCTTTTCAACCAACTTTGAAAAAGGAGGAAGTTTCTCAATTCGAAATTTTCTATATTTTTTATGTATGTTCGTCCATATCTCCGCCATTTATGAACAGTCGGTTAAAATTGACCACTACTGTTTTAGAGAGATAACTATCTCTGGATACATACATACATACATATATTTATTTAATCAATGATTATAAAACGCAATGGTCTATATCTCTTTTCTCACAAAGCCTTTTAAAACACTCTTGACACATATATTTTTATAGAGATAGTTGGCAAGTGATCACATGGTCTACGTGATGTTAAGAGTACCCATGGCAACATACACCACCAGAAGAGGCGAGTGTTCCTTACCATCCTTGGAAAGATAGAATAGGTTATTGGGTAAGATGGGTCAGATTTTGAAAGGAGGAGGAGTGGGAAAAGATAAAAATACGAATGGCCATCCGGCAAACCAAAAACCTATACATATGGTACTTCACCGGTCGAGCAGGACCGTAGATGTACAGCAAAAGCAGTAAAGATTCTATGCATAACATTCAAAATGGTAGATTTAAAGTCTTAGGATGGCTTGCATCAAATTTTGTTAAATATGACCTAAACAATTTTAAGCACATACGTTTAAGTTTTGAAAGTTCGCTAAACAGATTTAGATAGAGATCCATTTAGCGTGGTGCAAGGTATTGACAAAACTTAAACGTAAAAATAAATTTAAATGATTTTTAACGATATGGCGCACGAACTTTACTTTTCCATACAATTAAACATAAAAGAATGAACTGATTTGGGAACCTTCTCCTTTTTTGTAGTCGAATAAGAATTTATTTCCCTAATAACCCATGAATATGATTTAGAAAAAAAATACAATTTTAAATAAGATTGTTTTATGGACTGTAAGACAAACAAGCAGACAGTTTGCCTAATGGTAAGCGATCCCGTCGCCTTTGGGCACACGCAACATCCATAGAGTCGTGAGTGCGTTGAAATTGGATAGAATAGGGTTATTGGTTAGGATGGGTCGGGATTTAGGATTTGAAGGGGAAATGGCCATCCGGCAACCCTGAAAGTCATGCATAGTCCATTTTATGCCGACTCTTTAAAAATGATTTTAATTCTATTGTGTATTTTAATTTATTATTATAAATATTATTATGTAAAAATTCTAATGATGATTGACAACTCGATCATTGCTTCTGTTGTAATGATTCAGAAAACAGCGAACGCCTTAGTAGCGAACGTTCGTGGAACGAATGTTTCAGTTATTTTGATTTCAAAACGAAATCATTAGACCGATTTTTATGAAACTAGTATGAGAATTATAACTATATTCCATCAAATAAAAAAATAATTTTGAAAATCGGTACATAACTTGCGGAGAAATGAGCAAACATACATACATATATACTAAAAACATATAGTCAATTCGAGAGCCTTCTCCTTTCTGACATCGGTTGAAAATTGCCTATACTCCGCACGGTTTTATTTCCATTTGAGTATTGAAGAGTATATTTGTGATCGTTTGGCAAATGTTCGCTCAACGTTTGGCAGACGGACGTGTTGGCAGCGATTGGCATCGCTCCGCCAGTTTCAGTGGAAAGAGCGCGCGCGCCGGGCGCCCTGGACAGCGGCATGCCTTCATAGTCAATCCGATAGTTCAGTTTCAAAGTGTTATTGTGCTAAATCAGTATTGGATCGATCCTGGATCCAGTGAAAGCATTCGGAACAGAATACAAGAACAGGACTATCCCAGGGTAGGTTTTATACGAATAAGCTTTATAAGTTAGTCATTTCTAAAAAGTTGATTTATAGGAAGCGTTCAGTAAACTCTATCACCGATGAAAGTATAAGTCTTTAGCTTTTATTTCATTTCACACAGTGATTTAGTTTCGAGCTCGTTTTGTTTGCTTTTGCGACAAGTCTGGCTGGATGATAAAAAAAATAGATTCTATTTCCGACTGATCCAGTTCGTATATTCCGATGAATAAAACTCCTCTCTATTTTGTCACCCACACATCAGCGACCATCTTAATCCGACTATTACACAGAAGTTATACACGATGTTCAGTTTTGCAGGAGACGTGCTAAGACGGATGGGTGATATAAATTCTGACGCCATTTTTATTGCGTAAAAAAAATATTATTTTTTTTGTGACAAGATATCGTTCATGCTCAGCTATTGAAGCTATTATTGGGATTGTATCATGGTTGAAGAAAAACTTTGTGTGTCGGAGATATGTGTTAATTTACGAAATAAACATCCGAAGGGATCAAAGAAACTAATTTTAGCATCATTGGCAGATCGGTGTTGCATATAAAAATCTGATTCGATGATGGTCTTTTATCGAATTTGATGATTTTTGGTGTAGTGTAGAAATCATAATATTATAATTAGTCTTTGTAATCGCGACTCAATGTGAATGAAGAATTAAGCCTTCTATGATAGTCGATTTTAGATTTTTATCGACTCACACTTCTAAGCATTTACCCAGTTGATAAAATTAACATTTCTGTAGTTTATCCCGTTGTAAACGCTCTATTTCTGTCATAGTAAACTATCTGACATGAAAAACAAACTTAATTACTAATTTAACCAGTGAGAAATTGTAAAAAAAGCAACTAGGTTCCAACCAAATTTGTTTTTATACACATTTTTTTTATTTTAATAATAACAGAAAGAAAAAACGATATGATCATAAAACTCTTAAATAATGTGCATAAAATGATGTCAATCGAAATCTATTTCTACTTGACCTTTATCCAATTTTCTGACATTCCTGTGGAAATAAGACGACAAACTAGTAAATATCCATGCTATGCATGCATGCTTCATGATGTTATGATTGATTCTACTCAACTACTCTTTCGTCTTCTTCTCCTAGCATTATTCCCAGATTATTTGTATCGACTTCTAATCCGACAAAATTTAACCTTAATGGTTTTTACACAAAGAGAATTGAATTACTTATCACTGGAATTTGACCCAAAAAGACAAACGGAATTTGAAGGATGGGTTAGTAATTAGGATATTTGAAGGCATTGACATCCTGTAACGACTATCAGAGATGGACAGTCCAAACCGATCATACCCACCCCTGGATGGTCTAGTGCCCACCCTGGAAAGTAACCCTAGATACGACCATGTCTAGTGGTAGTATTTACCCTTTTTCTACAAATTGTGAATAAGAAAAGTTGATTTTCAACATTTTTCAAATAAAATTAATCTCCTTTGGCTTTGATATAGGTATTTTCTTTAAGTAAAAAATATTTTGAGTTCGTGTATATGTTATTATTGGATATTATAAAACGTTTTAATAAAAAAGCACTTAGCAAACATGTATATTACAATAAAAGTGATAGTAAATAAATTAAAGCAACTATCAAAAAGTGCTATCAGAATTATCAAAGGGTTTCTAACGTTTCCGGTGTTATATAGAGCCACTATTACTCAGTGTCAGTGTCCTCTAGTAGTTTGACTTCAAATCTGACACCAACGGAAATTGTTATATGAAATAATATATGTTGATTTATTACATTTTTAATACAGAAAGGAAACGCCACGAGAAAATAGACAGATTTGAGAAACTGTTTTATATTTTTGTTTTTATTATTTACTGGCTCTTGTCCGAAGTTTTCATTTCCAAACTTATTTTGAGTTCTTAAAATCCCGTCTTACTGCATATCTGCGTTGGTTGTTACACATGAGCGCCATTTAAATCAAAATGTTATATGTCATAATTTAATAACTTATCATTTGTTTTTCTGGTACCATAAACCTTTTTTCTAAAAAAGGTAGCCCGTCAAAATCGGTTCAGACTTCCAAAGAGGAGGAAATTCTCAAATGGAAAGTCATGTTACTATTTTTTTTTTGCATAGTGCAAAAAAAAGAGGAGAACGGTTTAGTGGTTTGTTTTTAAAATTAAAATAATAGAAAAGTATGTCCCGAAAGTGCACTTCTAATGAGTTAGAAGGTGGTTTTTGTAGTTTTTTAGGGTTATCTTATATTAAGTCTTATTTCAAGAAGTATTTTCTAAGACTACTCGTCCGAACGCCTTCAACCAAATAAACAAAGTCTTCAGCTTTGTAATATCAGTATGAATAAAATTTAAATTTTATTAAGATATTTAAAAAATAATTTAGGCTGCAACAGCATTTGAAATCAAAATAAGACTTTCAGTTTGTGTGCTCGTTACACAAAAATACTGAAGAAATTGGATGCGGAATTTATAATCGTATAGATATAGGTTTACCTTAGAATCTTAAAATTTTATGTGTCATTATTACTGATATCATATACTTGAAGAGTTTCTTTGATTGAACGAGTTAATGCCCTGAAATATTAGTCAAAAATGCAAAATTCTCAAGTGTTGGTTACCCCATTTTCCGAAGAAGTTTTTAGGCTTTATAACATTAAGCTTTGACTCATAGGGGCAGAAGATAATCGAGCTGACGTTTCATCTATTTGTAAGCTATCCCGATGCCCATAGACATGCAATATCTGGAGAGTTACGAGTGCGTTATCAACCTGGAAAACTGGATAAAATATGTTTATTAAAAAGGATGGGTCCGGATTAAGGATTTGGGAGGAGAAGGAGTAGGAAAAGAGAAGGGTAGAGATGCCTATCCGGTATCCCCAAAAGTCATGAGTATTTTATTCTATGTCGACTTTATATAGGTGGTGGTACTTCCCCGGCAAGCGCGTAAAAGTGCGGCAAAAGCTGTGGAAAGATGTTATGCTCTGTCACCCATTACAAAAAGAGTGCGGCCACAACCACAGTGGCACGAGAATTTTATATATTAGTTTATCGAATAGTCCCTAGTACTTGTATGCCGTAATTCGTATTTAAGCATGATGATTTTGTGTAAACTTTACTTAACTTTTTTTTTTTAAATTCTTAATAATTGAATAATAAAATATTCGCGAAGTCCGAGTTTGCGGTAAACTACTACTATATACAAACATTATTTTACAGATAAGTTTTTTATAATTATTGTAATTTTAAAAATAAGTTATTTACACAATTTTAATGTGGATATGGAATTACCTCGAATGTATATTCTTTCAATAAAAAAAATAAAAAAATCTGTTATTAACTTACAGATAAATTGCTAAATATAGATAAAAAAGATAGATACAATCGACCTTTTCTATTTTTGAAGTCCGATAAAATAATTAAATATCTCATATCCTTTATTTGTCGTCAAAAGACAAAAATAGGGATGTATCTTTAGCTGTCACAGGAATATTTTATATTTAACTAGCTGACCAGTCTAGGCGTTGCTGTGGCTAAAGCATACATTATATTGTAGTAATCAATTAAATGCAGTGAAGTTATTTCTTACGAATTACGACGGATACTTTATAGCTTGTATAAAACACGGGATCGGAATTTGAACATGAGGCTAAATTTGAAAACGACTGTTAAAAATTATCGATTTTCTGCCCCGCACTCTTTGGGATTAAATTTTTTGGTGGGATAGACAAGACCTAAGGATACAATAAGTAGTTACTACGTAGATCGGACTAAAAATTAATATTAAAGCTGACGGTATGCAGGATTGACAAGTGACACCAGGACATCATACATCTCAATCCTACCCGTGACCATGAACAGTGTAAAGGGTTCGAAACGTCGGATGATAAAAAAAATAAAAATAAACCGCGATAAAATCCGTAAAGTTGTTTAATTTAAAAAGAATACCATTATTTTCGAGCAGTAAATGACTTCAGTTTATGATGCTTCTGTATTTCTCTGGGGTAGGGGTGTATATAAGGAACGTTCAAGGCTATACTACTGGTTAGACTATCATAGAGACAATAAGGTCTATCTATTACATACTTTAGGACGCGACAAAAACATAACTTTTTAGGAACCGTAAGCATATGAGAGCAGCACCTGCAACAGCACTCCAACATGTAAAAGAAAGATGTCAAAATGTAATGTTTTTTTTATAAACTCTACGAAGAGACAAGGATCCACGGGAAGCTTGCAAGTTTGTATTAGAAAAAAAGGGACTATGGGTAGCTGGCTGTAACCTCGAGAAGCTGGTTTTTGTTGATAACGTAGTTAACACCCTTTAGTTTGCGCCAAAGCATAGGCCTTAACCCGCTGCGTTAATCAAACGTGTTCATTTAAAAATTTGGCTTCAATATTGTGAATTTTTGCTGGAAATTGCCTATTTATGCACCTTCCAAAATTTCTCTTTACCACCCAAAGATTGATTGGGAGATAATGTCTTGAGCAAAGTCCGCTTATGTGCAGAACTATTGTGCAGAAAGAATAAATGAATAAACATTTTCACAATTACGTTTAGTAAATCGACAAACAGATAACTTCGAAACTAATATTAGAAAGAGGTATGATTTGATTATATGGTTGTTTGCAATGACTTAACTCAATAACACGTAAAAGATTTTGAAAATCTTCAAGTGCTATAAGCAACCGGTAATTACAAAAATAGGACTTGAAGGGAATTAGATTCAAAATCAAAGGGCAATGGCCAAGAGCGGTACCAAAAAATGTCATGCATCAAGATCAATATATAGAAATTATTTTCATAATTTTTTACGAATTTAATTTTAAGTATGAAATTTGCTTTACATATATGACGTTTAAATAATTAGTCATAGAGATTTACTTCTTCTAGTTGCCTCTTCACTATTCGAGGTTGGCCGTCATCTCCCACAATCCACCCTCTTTAGCCTAACGAAGTAGTTGGGCGACGTTGGCTATCCCGGTCCATTCGCGGATGTTTAAAGCCACGATTTCCTTCGTCTACCGACTCCACACTTACCCTCAATTTTGCCCATCATCAGAAGGACGAAAAAACCTGGACGGTTAAAGAACACACTCACAAAAGACTGGAGGCCTACGAAATGTAGTGAAACGTACCGAAGAATGCTGCGAATAAGCTGGGTCCAAAAACTAAGATGAAAACGATGAAATTCTTAACACACCTGTCCCATTCAAGAGACGCCGGAAATTCTTCTTTCTTCTTCCTTTGCATTTTATTTTTTTTGTCTGTGATGACTTACTAGGGAAATATAATGTCGATGGTATCCCGCCTTCCAATATCGCAGTATGCCGCCGTTGCAGGTTGCATAAAGCGCTTTGCAACTAAGCGTGCCTTTTCCACCAAGTACTACCATACCGATGTACTACATCTCCGCTTGTACCGCTGTTAAGGTCTTCACCTGTAAACCTAGGTAGGGGACCACGATATACACCGCAGTACTGGGACCCTCTCTGAACTTGGCCACTACATAAGCCAGCCTACTGACTTATATGGTGTCCACTTGCGCGACGTGGACGCGCCAGAGAGGAGTTGCCCAGGTAGAATACAGAGAATGTTGCTTTATCTTCCCTTGGGCCGGATTAACGGTCTTGTATTACCCAAGGCCGAGGAAGCATAGAGATGTTGAACACAATAGAAACCATTTTATATAAATCGATTTTTCGATGATATCCAATATCTTTGAACTCCGGGTTTTCTTTACGGAAACAACTCTAAAAAAAGTTTGAACTTGTTGCAACTTAGTATGGTATGCCATATGAAAATGGGCACTGTCCTTTATATACCTTACAAGTACATAACAATTGTGTTTACATAAATCAAGACAAATATAATAAGTTTAAAAAATGTTTTGTATATTATATAGTTCTTGCCTCTGGAAGGCTTTAAACAATTCTTTTTGCGTTTATGTTGCGGCCGATGGGAGCTGTGCAGGCACTGATATGGAAGGTAAGATTGATGGAAACAAGTGGTAACAGTTATTAAAAAAAAGGCCAGGAATAGGTAACGTGACAAGTTCATTTTCACATAAAATTACAAAAACCGACTTCAAACTCACTCACTTTGAAAGTGTACTTTCGACAAACATCTTTTCCGCTATTTTTGATGAATCAAAACAACCGATTTTTAGAAAAAAATATTTGACCATTTTGGAAGAGATAAAAAAGAATTTATATCGGCTCATAAATTATGGAGATACGGGCGTAAACAAAATATTATTTCGTTTAACAAACTACTGAACTGATTTTTCTGAAAATTTTATGGGATCTTTGCGAAAGAAAAGGGAACTTTTAAAACCGGTTCATAAATAACGGAGACACGTGCGCACGTACATAAAAAAACATACAAACATCCCAATTTAGAACTCTTCTCGTTTTTTGAAGTGTTTAAAAAATAATTAAAAGTATAATAACCTTCGTTTACATATTTAAAATTGTCTGTTATCGCTTTTAATAAGTTTCTAGTTGAATTGAAAATAGATATACTTGGTATCATTAATTCACTTTGGCCACTGCTGATGCTTATTAATGTGTAGCTGACGTAATTCCTACACTCGATATTTCTAATACTAAGAAAAACTGGATTGCCTTTATTATTGATGTGTTAACTTGAATGTCTTTGATCGAACCTTAATCTTTTTGGTGCTTAACATTTATTGCCTTCGTAAGC
This sequence comes from Graphium colonna, assembly GCA_025505425.1. NCBI lineage: Eukaryota > Metazoa > Arthropoda > Insecta > Lepidoptera > Papilionidae > Graphium > Graphium colonna. Next base: position 77 of record JAOCPS010283027.1, on the reverse strand, counting down.
TACGAGGGTGGATTGAAAAGTACTCAGCCTAATCAAGAAAATAAACACATACTAAATCAGTTATATTTTTATTTTTC
>JAOCPS010282917.1:0-13177 GCA_025505425.1 Graphium colonna | reverse complement strand
ATTGACGGCAATATTTTCTTCTTTATTTTTTACCAAAATTTAAATTTCATACTTAATAAGTGTTAATCATAAAGCTATATATCTCTATGATAATAACAAAATCGGAATCAGTTATTACGACTGAGAACTGTCAGTGTAAGTTTGTCTGGTTTTATAAATTGTAAATCATGTTGATTCTTATAACTTATTGTTACAATATGTCAAATCAGAACTTGGTACACATTTTTAGAATATAGGTATTTGAGGTTGCCAGTTTGCTATCTCTGTCCGGTACACATGTCTTCATTCGAATTTCAACTTTTATTTGGACCAAATTAGAAATCTAAACCATTCCCGAATCCCCTTGAACACACACAAAAATTTTATCAAAATCCGTCCAGCCGTTAAGAAGGAGTTCAGTGACATACGCACACAAGAAATATGCATATAAACATGAATAGGAAATTATATAATATCATCCATTTTAATTTTATAAAAAATATCCATGAACTCATTTTTAGATTTATTGGAAGACAGACAGAAAAAAATTACAGTTCACCATTACTTATAACATGATAATCACTACACACAAAGTAACTGTTTTTCCTTGAATACAAAATTTTGCAATTATTCTATAATATTAAAATCCGGGATCGCTTATATGAAGCATCGATGGATATTTGTCACTGGTTGTGACCTACAGGCTTCCTCAATAAAAAAAAAAACATTTAAAAACAATGACCGAAGGACGATCGTGCCTAGTATGCATCATTGGAAATTCAATAGACAATCGGTTTTATACTATTGGTCGCACGCAATGTGTAACGTTTTTTTTTATTCCGTTCCTGGGTTACTGGCCAGTGATTGTGATAAAAATAAAAATGAGTATCTATTTAGTCTTGGTAGTTCAGTGATTGGTTGTCCGAAACTCAAGCTACTCTAGTTCAAAATTAAATAATAAACTAGATATTATATATATAGTGGAAATTTAAGCGGCATATTAATATTAAACATATACCAGATTTTATACAACACACAACACAATCGTGAAAATCGCATCAACGACAGACAGAGAGAGAAAAATTAAAAAAATATATGTATCGGTATTGTAATGAATACTTTTTTTCAATAACTGTAGTGTACAGAAATTGGCAAGTTACAGTTATAGACCTTAGATCTGTGGTGTCCAAGGACCAATAAATTTTTCATAGAGCTGTTTTATAAAATTAATGTTGCAACTGGCGACAAGAGGGTTGGTCCTTTCCTCGCCCAAAGGTACAGTATAACCATTCAGCGAGGAAATGCAGCCAGCGTTCTTGGCACCATGCCGCTAGAATTAGAATTATTTGATTATAATAGTTAGAAATTTTTATTGTAATTTATACAATTAATTAGAGTTACAAGTTTATGATATTCATAGACAACAATTTTAGGAAAACTAATTTACATATTATAAAATAAAGTCCTACTTTACGCTGAGTGTAGATTTAAAAGCTAGATAATTTGGAAAAGAGATCCACAAAGTTTTCAGAAAAACTTTTTTGGCTAGATTGCATACAAGAGTTTTTTGAATTACGCGCCACAAACCCACGTGAAGTCGAGGCGGGTCACTAGTTGAAATTAAATTACTTAGCTAAGGTTACATGTGAATCACAATGGATAGACGTGACGGACCTTGGCTGATCCAGCGTGGGAAGGAACTTCCATTACAGCCTTACATGGCACTCGGGAAGTAGTTATGACGAATTATGTCTTTAGCTTTACTATACGGTGATTACGCTGCCAGTGTCGCTAAGGTAATAGTGTCTAATAGTCCGCCTTCTATATTTAAATTTGACTGTCATACGTTTGCGCCAAAACACGTTCCATTTTTAAAATTATTCCTTATCATAAATGCCTTAATAAAATTTGGAAAGGCCTAAATTAAGGAAACACTATTAGTTCTTAAAGAATATATACAATTTTTTATAACTGTATTAACTATTGTGTTTTCTAATGTTTCATTATAAGATAGTTTTAATTTTTCCTGTATTTAAAAATACCTTATCATATCCAGCAAGTTTTGATTTTTATCAAAAAAAATATATAATAAGAATCTAAAGATATACTAAAGAATTGTTGCCCTTGTAAAAAACGACAAATTTTCACACACCTTTTAGAAAAATTATTGGGACTGAAAATTTTAATTCAAATTATACCCTGTTAAAAATAGTGACAAATAAACAACATAACCTTTATGATATAAATTAACTTATAATATTTAACAAAAAATATAAAAAACCTGGCAACATAATCGAAAAGACATAAAATAAAAAAGAAAATTCAAAAACCCGCGCAAAACTGCAGTCGGGCCGGCGCACGGGTCGCGGCTCGACCTCCGTCCCTATACGGCATAACCTAATGGGCCGTTGCACCCTGGACGGAAAAAATATAGGAATACGGGTTCGCCAGCGTCGCAATTTAGCCGGAATGGTGGCCCGTGGCGTCGCTTACACGTCCGTGGAAGACAGGACGTAGCGGTCGCGGTAATTGCGGGGAATATTGAATCAGTCGGTTGTTTTGCTCTCGCTAGACTCTTGCCCGGCTAATGGTAGGTGTTTCGGTTTGAGGAGGATAATGTTAGAGTTTTTGTTTTTTAATTAGGCGCACCGCGTTCTTGCAACATAGAGCCAAGTGATTGTTACAGTTAATAAAGATTTAAAACAAAACACTATTTTTCTTGACATTTTAAATATAAGTCCAACGAAAAGTGTTTGAAGGTAGACAATGATACTTTTTATTTTGTCATACCTAACCACGCAGCATAAAAGCATGTGAAAAAATGGATTTATGATAAAACATTTAGGAAATTTGTTACAGTGTCCTGATATAACTATTTTGAGGTGGCAGAGCATAACATAATTTCACAGCTTTTGCTGCACTTCTACGACCCTGATCGCGCGATAAGCAGGTACGTCATGTCTGTTAAGCTCGAACTCTCCGATTTTGTATTTTTCCATATATGAATACCCATTTAACCAATTAGGTAATAAATATCGTGAATCTAGAGGTAATAGAGCATAACATCTTTTCACAGCTTTTGCTGCACTTCTACGGCCGTGCTCGTCCGGAGAAGTACTGCAGCCCTTTATAAAGTACGCATAAAATAAAGCATACATGACTTTTGGGGATGCCGGATGGCCATGTCTACCCTTCTCTTTTCCCCTCCAAATCCTTAATCCTGACCCATCCTTTCCTATAAACCTATTCTATCCAATTTAAAAAATTGACAACACACTCCTGACTCTCGGGATGTTGCGTGTGTCTATGGGCGACGAGATCGCACATCAGGGGAACCGCCTCAGTTCGTCTTCCTTTACAAAAAAAAATCATCAAAAAAGGTATATTGTACCTATTAGCGCAGGTGTTTATAAAAGTTTTATGTATATTACAATAGCACAAATTAATATAACGATCATAGTTTTTTTTAAAAGCAAAAGTTTTATGTGTGTGTTTATTGCTGAAATATAAGTGAATTACTGTCTTCAGCAATATTGGTTACCAGGACTAATAACATGACTCTGAACTCGAGTCTATTAAAAGTTAAAAGTAATATGATTGATAACTACCTGACAGTTAAATAAAAAAAACTACCTTCCGGTTAAAAGATTAATAATAACAGTCACATATATAGTTATGAAATTATGCATGTTATTTATTAGGTTAAATATAACATCGTTAGCGTATAGTTATCTAATACGTCGTACGGTAATAAATAACAAATATAACTCAACCCGTAATCGAGTAGATAATAAAATTCAAACTAATAAACATAATAATACATCCGAAAAATCATAAATGTCTTACAGTATAATTGGAATGACCTCAAATCGTTCGACAAATTGCGGGTCATGTATAAACAGTTTGTGTAATTGTAATAATTTGAAATAGTGAATGAAAGTTAACCGAAGACAATCGTTGGTCAAGGTCGAGGTCAATATTTAGATGGTTAAACGATCAACAAATCTAAGGACCTTATAATATGCATATAGATGATTGAATCTTCTTGGAAAAGGTTTGCCAAATCATTAAATCTTATAGAAAGTGATGTAGCAAAAGGTTATTTAAGAAATAAGAATAGGCTTAACCTAGAAATAATACTAGAGACATAAGACGAGAAGGAGTTAGAAGGAGCTGCTAAAACTTGCTGATTTTTGAGCCTTATGGTCGTATCTTGATAGTCCCCGTGTCATATAATTTTGATATAATCCAATTTTTTTTTAATCAATATAAAAACAAATATACTTAATTTGAATAAATCACGATCAAAGTAGCCGTTGCATACATATGCATACAACTCAATAGGTTTACAGCCAGACGAAATTTGTAAACCAATATAGTCTTTTTCATGGAAAGGAAGACAAACGAGCAGACGTTTCACCTCATGGTAAGCGATACCCACACAACATCCGGAGAATTGTCATCCGTTGTCAACCTAGGAAATCGGATATAATAGGTTTATTAGATAGGGTGAAGTCGGATTTAAGGATTTGGGATACAGGACTAGGAAAAGAATAGGGTAGACATGGCCATCATGCGTCCCCAAAAGTCATGCATACTTTATTTTATGCCGATTTTACAAAGGGCGTAGGTGCTCTGGGAGGGCACGGCTGTAGAAATGCAGCAAAAGCTGTGCCTTGTGCTATTATGTTATGCTCTATCTTAAAGGAGCAACTGCAACTTCTATGCAATACCAGTTTATCTAAATCAGTGTTAGTTTCATAAGCATTCACAGAACGCTCAAGAATCTATGTGAATAGACGTACCCTTAAGTAGAATAAAAAAATAAGCATATAACACATATTTTATCTGAACAAACACTTGCCAGGTCATAGTAAACTTACTACATCATAAAACGAAACATATGTAAAGACTTACGCTTTCATTTCACAATTAATTCAAATTGGAACTATTAACTAAGAGTTAATAACAAAATATATACGATTGCGCAATCTGTCAATAGATGTGACAGACGTTGATTCTGTAACTGTCTGCGTTAGTGACATAATATTTATGGTATTTGGACCATTGTGGTTGGCAAAAGGCTGTAGCCTCGGGAGGTTGCCACGCCTTAATGACTTTATGAGGTCTATTGAATACTACAAGCAATTGCTCAAAGATGACCAGCGTCTGGACAATGCAAGGACAAAGATATATGATCTTACTCGTATCTACAAATAGCATACATTTTATGTCTTGCCATTGTGCAAAGATCATTAGATGGATGACAAATGGTTTGTATTGATTTTTAGGCATACGTCGCAGCAGAGTTGGTATGGATAATAATTCTAAGGTTAAACGTAGATAAAATTGACAGCAAGGGAGACGAAGAGGCCTTTAGATAAAAAAAAATTGTCCCTCAAATCTATGCACCACTAGACTACCTGTCAAACAACGTGTCAAACAAATCCTACCTTATTTTTATGACAAGGAAGACAAACGAGCAGACGGTTCACCTGATGGTAAGCGATCCCGTCGCCCATTGACACACGCAAAACCCGGAGAGTCACAAGTGGATTGTCAACATAAGAAATTGGATAGCATAGATTTACTGGAAAGAATGGATTGCGATTAAGGATTTGGAAAGAAAAGGAGTGGGAAAAGAGAAGGGTAGACGTGGACATCAACATCCACAAGTCATGCATACTTTATTTTATGACGATTTTATAAAGGAGGGTGGTACTTCCCCGGGCGAATACGGCCGTAAAAGTGCATCAAAAGCTGTAAATAGATGTTATGGTCTACCTCCTCCTATTATATTTCGATAGAGATCACGTATCAGATGTAACTTCTTTGCTCTTCTTTCTGTTTTTCACTAATAAATTGTTTCCCTATTCTAGTCCTACTATTCATTACTAATCTAAGTCATTTCACGTTTATAGTAAGGTGCTTAGCACAGATACCTGATACTAGGTAGTCAGCATTATATTCATATATTATATACATTATAAATATGAATGTACTCACCATCGTATGAATCCGGAATGTACAGCGGTTTGCCAACCAGCTTCCCCTTCTTGCCCGACAGCGGCACCGCCTCCACTCGCCGGTGCGCCTCCAGCACTCTGTACAAAAGCACTGACCTATCCTCGCCTTCGATCTTCACTACGCGAGGCAACGAGAACTTATCGACAAACTCTTTCAGGGTCATCACATCACTATCGTCCTCCGGCTCGACCGAGCCATTGCGTCTTCCCAATAAAAAGTTATCCGCCCACTCCGGGGCGTTGGGTCTTCGTTCAAGGTATTCAGGTCTTCGCTCGCTGCTTCTTGGTTTGTACCTTGGGGGTCGGTCTCTTCGTACTAGAGCTTCATTGGCTTCTGCCAGCCATCTGGTAACTAGACGCTCTCTCTCGACGTCCAAATACCTCGGCTTTGAAGCATCGCAGGCGAAGCGGGCTGCGTCGAAGCAGTACTGGGGTGGCGGCGGTCGTATCCTGGGAGGGTAGAAGCGGGGCGGGACATACGCGGGGTGCGGTGGGTGAGGAGGGTGCGGGGGATGCGGTGCGTACGCCGGCGGCGTCCTCGGCCCGGAGCCCTCGACTGACGCCGTTCTGAACATCGCTTCAGGCCATTGATGCTACCTGCCACCTGCAACAATTGAATTACAAGTTACGATTACGTTTTTTAGTTATGAAATACTAATGTCTAACTGTTCAGACACACGTTCAGATCAACGTCTTACATAAAACTCGTGTTTCACTTAACAACCTACTCGCTTCAAAGATTTGTAACGAATATAAAGATATTCTTTGACAAAGAGTTTCCGCTCGATTTTGATTGAGTTATATACCGCATTTACTACATCATTTGTTTGGCACATTCAGGGGTACTTTTAGAACGGTAACATTTAATTTAAGTCGTTCGTACATCCGTTTAAAACAATCCATAAGAATGGGACTGTGAAAAGGGGAAACAGCCATCAAAAGTCCAACGGGAAAACATCATGCTATCTCCTGATTTTTTCCAACCCACATCTAACGCAAGACGTGTAAACGAACATTCTGTAAATTAAAGAAATTTTCTAGCATTCAACCTATAAAAAGACGCGAGAGTATACGATGAAGAATTACAACACGCGTTCAGCTTTCAATATCTAGCCCAGATATTCTGATAACAGTAAAAGCAAACCAGATCCTTATTATCGTTATTTTAAGTTTCATATGATGTTACATCAAGTTACGTTATTATCTATACCGTTGCGTCGTATTCGCTGACATAGCAGAGCAGCAATTTATTCAAATCTCACGTCGCCTGTAGACCTGCGGCAGACGACCCGGATCCGCTATCTGATTTGCGAATCCTCAGACGTCCGCAACGACGCCATATGACTGACACGATTTCTAATAGTGATTTATACAAAATTTGTAATATTGATCCACAAGAAATAAGAAATGAACAGGTTTATTTTCGCAGAAAATCACAAAGACCGACAACAATACGACAAATATGTACCTTCGAGACACATTTACTCCGTTATTTTAAATTAAAGAACAAACTACTGAATAGATTTTTATAATTTTTTTGGGCTATATCAGATAAATAAAGATTTTTTTTTTAAATTATTTCACAAATAACATAAAGAAATCCCGTTATTTTGATTAGAAACACAAACTAACTAAACAGATTTTTCCGAAAATTTTACGAAACGATTTCAGAAGTATACCCTATCAGATAGGACGAGAATTTTTGTAATTGGTTCTTAAATGGCGGAAATACGCGAAGCTACCCAGAAATAAATAGAAACATCCGAATTGAGAGTCTCCTCCTTTTTTGAAGTCAGTTAACCAAAGTAGAATAATGCGTTCGTAAAAATTTCGTTAAGTTGCTTTTATTTCTTGTCATTCATCAGAATACCTGTTACACGTCTTTGTACATATAATTATTAAGAGAGTTAATAGTTTTCATATGTAGATATGATTGTTTGTTCTTTCGTAACTGTTGCCAGGAACTATCTACTTGTTTGTCATGCCTAATTCACAGCAATCTTAACCTGGCTAATTACAAAACATATTTATTAATCATAAAAGAAATTGTAAATTGCTTATCTAAATATATTCTAGCTTTAAACACATCGCAAGACAGCAACAATAAATTACAATCAAAGTATATTTATTGCATGCCGGTCACAAATTTTATCTGCTTGCAAATTTTCCACCGCGAACAGTATCTACGTGTGAAAATCTCTGGACTATTGTTTCAGCCAGTACTATACGTAATAGGATAAATATTCTGTTTGTAAATTGACTTATTATTTTGCGTATACCGTTATCGTATAGACTAGCTTTCTGCGTGGTTGTTGCCAATTGTTGATTCCGATTGGTACTTCTTTTTATATTCAGACTTACCAATTAATGTTTGATATTAAAGGAGAGCACTCAGTACTCGATTGTCATCATAATTATGTAAAGGGGCATAGTTTTAGCCGAAATTTTTCAATAAATGAATAAAGTGTGGCGGTACAGCGCGTTGGTTATACAGCTGAGCGAGCCGCAGGTCGTTGACTTCACCACCACTTCGGTGACGCCGTATATACTAGGGTGAATATGAATTGTGCTTTGTAAGCCGGAGGTCGTGTGTTCGAATACCGTTGAGGAACAATAAATTTGTGATGTTTCTTGGTTAGATTAGGGCAACACGGGATGGCGGAAAAGAAAGATGATCCATCGGATGGGCTTGTAAAAAAAGTTGGTCCTGCGCCTAATCTCTCTCTTGTCGTGTCGGATATCCGTCCCATCGGGCTTTGAAAGTTACGGAACAGGAAGTGCACCAGTGTCTGCGCGTACACTTGTGCACTATAATATCTCCTGCGCAATTGACTAATATCTGAGTAGATTGGCAGCCGTGACCGAAATTCGGTCAGGGGGACTTTATTTTTTCTTATATATAAAAATATTGGCCGTTAGATACGCCAAAACTCAAAAACAGCTCAATGGCTTTGTTTTATTTTTATTAAAATGCTAGCAGTTGTTCAGGTTAAGTTTATATAAAACGATTCATAAAAAAATTAAGAATAAGGGCCAAAACACAATACATTGATTTATATAGAAAAATCTTCTAACAATCGCGAAATCAAATCTGTCAATGTGACTCATAGACAGAGAGACGAAAATTTAAAAAAATTGTTTTTGTTTATTAGTATAGTATTTCTTTCACGTGGATTTAGTAAAAAAAAATTATAATAATATCACACATATACAGCACAGTTTTATTTATATATTATATTATAGATGTATAGATTACCATACATATATTTATTTCGCGACAAAAAATACAAGGGTATACATACATACTGTTTTGACTTCGCTTGTTTATTATTTTGTATTGTTTTTGACCATAAATAATTCTCGTTTACTATCACATCCCCATCACATAAAAGCCAGAACCTGCACCCTTTTATATGCCTTATTATATATAGATTCCTTGTAATTGTACCATATTTTTGCGAATAACAAAAACCCATTTAGCCAGCGGCAAGTAGAGCCCTTGACTGAGCGGTTTAAAAAACCAGTCTCGCTATCCCCATTGCTTACTTTACTGTTTTTGTCCAAGTTCAACGAACTTCAGTGACTCGTGATTTTTTTTTCGCTATTCAGATGTGACGCAACGATTACGTTTTAATTACAAACACATCGGACCTATAATGACTTAAAGAAATCTAGCAAAAAACCATAGACATATAGATACCATAGATATAGTTACAATTTCCGCAAATATGTTTTACGCGCCAAAATCACGATAAAAAGTTACATTTTGTACAAAGTTTTAAAAAAGATTATAATGCAAAATATGTTATCTTGTCTTATTTAAACATGAGATGTAATTATTGACACTTACTATTAGTGTAAATCTGTAAAAACATTACACAACAAACAACAACAGTTACGAATCATTTTATTTCATTGTTTTTTTTTCTTTGGATAACGAGGAAGTGCCAGTATGTACAGAACTAAGAAACCGATTTTTCTGATCTTCGAAGAATGCTGTATTATATAAAAAAAAATTAAATTGGTTAAAAAAATATAAACATTCGAATTGAGAAACTTCCTCTTTTTTTGAAGTCGGTTAAAAATAGACAATCTATTTTTTTTAAAAGAATCGAATCGCATCAACAAATTATAATATCTTAGTGACAGTTAGCAAATGCTTTTTTTATATCTTTTGTATTTATTAAAATTCAAATATACACGTTGACAGTATAATTGGTGGTCACCAGCCTCGGTAGATGCTAACCCAAAAGAGAAAACTTTGCCATTCTGGGTTTTAATAGCCAGCTTCGAAGCCAGTATCCACATAATGGTCCGACTTTGTCATAATACAATGAAGGCTGCTCGCCGAGTATGGAGAACCAAGTTTTTTTTGGACCCCTAAGGGCAGATATACACGGGATATAATTTGCGTTTAACTACCAGAGTACTTATAACTACTACAAATAATAAAAGCCGCAGCTTTTGCTGCACTTCTACGGCCGCGCTCGCCCGGGGAAGTACCACCGCCCTTTATAAAGTCGGCATAAAATAAATCATGCATGACTTTTTGGCATGATGGCCATGTCTACCCTTTTCTTTTACCACTCCTTTCTCCTCCAAACCCTTAATGCTGACCCCATACTATCCAATATACCTATTCTATCCAATTTTCCCAGGTTGACAACGCACTCGCGACTCTTCGGATGTGGCGTGTTTCAACGGGCGACGGGATCAAGTGAACAGTCGCCTATTGACTTCACTGTCACTTATCATCAGGTGAACCGTCTCTCGTTTGTCTTCCTTTCCATAAAAAATATTTCCAGTTAACGACAACTCTTTATAACGCCATAAAATGTACAGTCCCTTTAGTGTCGTTATATAGAGTTTACTCTGTAGTTTTAAAAGAATATGTCACGTTTATATTTTAGTTACTAGCTGATCCCAGCGGTTTCAAGCGCGTAATTTTCCCGTTCACGCAATATTTTATGTCATTGCTGCGCTCCTATTGGTTACAGAGCGTCACGCTATCCTCTTTAAATGGAACATCCAACACGAATTTTTCAATTCGGACCAGTAGTTCCTAAGACTAGGGCGTTCAACCAAAACGAACTCTTCAGTTTTATAATATATATATAGTATACATAGTTTGCAACAACTAAGAGGAATACCACCTTCTCCAGCTGATTATGATGGACAACATCATTATCAAAAAAGAAGAAAGAAATCATCTGCGAAATATCAAAGAGTGGACAGATGTTGCAAGCGTGGAAGACCTATTTCGCTTGGCACAAGACCGAAAAAAGTTCGCTGAGCTGACAGCTAACCTCCATTAGTAAAGAGGCACCTACGTAGGGAGAGAGAGAGTTGTTGCATTATATTACTTTATTTTTAATGGCTAAAATAGACATTCTATTCTTTGGTTCAATGAAAAATACTTTTTTTTTTTTATTAAAGTATAATATTTTTTCAGCTAAACTCAGCAAAATTACGATTGTATGTCACACTATTTTCTTTGTTTATAATGGTTCTTGATTTAAAATACTGTACATAATTGCACATTTTACTTATATTTAAGGTATTTTAGTTTTTATATACAGTGACACATTCTTAAATACATATTTTATAATAATGAACTTATTGTTATCACCGTGACAAATGATACGAAATATAAAAATAGCTTTTGTTAATAAATAAAATAGGTATATGTTTGAAAATATTTAATCCTAATGATTATTTATAATGCAATATATATGTTACATGCCAAAGTAAATTACGACAAGAGAATTTTTTTATTATTAAAATACAAGTGTGAACGTACCCTTACGCACGCAAGTAGCACGTAGCACCATTAAAACTAATGTCTGAATATTCAGCCATTGAAGTCCCCTTTAATCAAGCCCCAGCGTTCATTATAGATTTATATGCCAGCCATTAAAGCCATACAACTATTTTAGACCCAATACTAAAGCTTCATACAACGCGTGACTGACGAGTCTGGCAACTAAAAAAAAAACAACTGTCAAATTATTACAAAGCAAAATTTTATCTTATCGCATTGCATTAAGGTTCATTTTGGTCTGAAAACAATATTTGCATTCAGCCAGTGACGTAAAAATGACATTCGAGTTGTTTTGCGCGGGAATTGCTCTATTTGTTTGGCTCTATGATTGATGCATTCTGCCCTTCCACGCTTTGTTAGTCTGTGCCTCGAAAAAAACAACTATTGCGTCGTAAACTAATTTTCTCTCTTGATTTCGCATTCATATGGCAATGTTGTTAGGGCTGGTTTACAATGAAAGTTTTGACTTAAATATGCTTCTTTCCTACACATAAAAGGATATGAATTTTCCCTAAAAACTACTAATCAAATTTCCTGTATATCTATATGTAATTATCCTAATAAAACGTCACCAGAGATTATAAGAATTAATGCTTTGGATTAATAAGTCAATAAAAACTTACATTTGTTAGATATTCCTTAAAAGTTTACCCTATTTTAGAAACAAGAAATAAATAACAGCATGCACAAAGCAATTGTATAAAATTCAAGTTTATTAATTATGCAATAATTAACCGAAATATCTTTCTTCACTTAATATAAATTAACTATTGGTTTATAAATATTGAATTTTAATTTCATAAGGCCTTTCAAAAAAAACTAAATGCAACTCATATGTCTATAACAATCATTTTTATTCCATTATTTATAAATTAGCTAATAATAAGTTTAAAGTCTGAAAATATATAATATTACGAAAATATATAATTAATATTACAACGAATAAAAATTATTAACGATATAATTATTATTTAATGAATAATTACACGATAATTTTTACGTTCTGCTTATGTACACAATTTTTTTTACCACTATAAATAATTTTTGTACTAATAAAAAAACATCGCAACAACACGTGGGTGGTAATCGTGATTGACATGGCAAGGTAAACTTCTGTAAATATTAAATTCGATGTTTTGATACCTTTTGCGTTCCATACATAATGCGCTTCTCTCTTGAACTATAGTATGGGACGACAGATTTTAAAAATATAAAAGGTTTCGCTTAAAAATCCGTAAATTTAAAGAAAAGTCATTTCCAAAAATGACTTTTTCAAATTAAACAACTTTACGGATTTTATCGCGGTTTATTTTTAAATTTTATCACCCGACGTTTCGGACCCTTTACAGCG